>OMNV01011037.1:0-10029 GCA_900303265.1 Brotula barbata | reverse complement strand
GGAACAAGGCCACTTACTGAACTGCTAGCCATGGAGCAAAGCTACTTATTGAACTGGTAGCCATGGAACAAAGCTACTTATTGAACTTGTAGCCGTGGAACAAGGATACTAACTGAACTGGTAGCCATGGAGCAAAGCTACTTATGAAGTGGTAGCCATGGAACAAGGATACTTACTAAACTGGTAACCATCAAGCAAGTCTACTTACTGAACTGGCAGCCATTGAAAAAGGATACCGACTGAACTGGTAACCATGGAACAAGGATACTTACTGAACTGGTAGCCGTGGAACAAGGATACTTACTGAACTGGTAACCATCAAACAAATCTACTTATTGAATTGGTAGCCATGGAACAAGGCTACTGACTAAACTGGTAGCCGTGGAACAAGGATACTTACTGAACTGGTAGCCATCAAACAAATCTACTTATTGAATTGGTAGCCATGGAACAAGGCTACTTACTGAACTGGTAGCCATGGAATAAGGCTACTAGCTGAACTGATAGCCATGGAATAAGGATACTGACTGCACTGGTAGCCATGGAACATGGATACTTACTGAACTGGTAGTCATGGGACAGGGCTATTTATTCAACTGGTAGCCATGGGACAGGGCTATTTATTCAACCGGTAGCCATGGGACAGGGCTATTTATTCAACTAGTAGCCATGGATCAAGGCTATTAGTTATGTTTAATCAGAACCTAAATACTTTTTTTGTAGACTGCATCTCCAAACCAATTAGAACGCAGAGAGTTGAGGAACAGGATTTCCTTCCCTGCAGCCCTCAATGGATTTATTTGAAGGTACAAATGACCACACAATAGACTAACAACTACACTCACTTTTTGATAAGATAATCCTGAAATGTTTTAAAATGACGCTTAAACATAGAGTAGATAGTGGTCTGCTGCAGCTCGCTGTCTACTCCAAGCTGGAAATAGGATGACATCTTTGGACCCCAAGTTAATCTGGTAGTAGTGGAAAATATTGAATAAGGCATAACACCACCTGCACATTTTACAACGGACAAACAACTCACTGTCAAAGACAGGATTGGGTCCACGTTCACATTTTTCCAGGTGGGAATAACAAAGAGGTCCACAATGTGGACATCTTTCCCCTGATGGTTTGAATAGTGAAAAAATGGCACCAACATTATCACGAGTTGGTCAGATGTAGTTGAGTGAATCCTGTTACAAGAGAAAGGTTGAAAACGCACATGTCTCTGTGCAGCCTCGTCAACCATCCTGAGACAGGCATTTTCAATCTGGAATTAAAGCAGATAGTTTCAGTTAAATGTGAACAGCATCCATTGACGGTGACAGTCAACTGCTCACACATACACACACACACACACACACACTATACAAAATGAAGTCTGTCTAGGACATACTTCAGCTAAAACCAAAAAGCTGTTCATGTGATGAGGTTATGCACAGAAGACATTTAATTGTCAAAGATAGCCGCCCTTTTCTGTCACATCGTGTGTTAATGGACAATGACAATTCTTTATCTTTTTGTGGCATTGACAGTAAGCATGTTTTATTTAGGAACCTGAGGAGTAAACATCTTGTTATATTAGTCATAAATTATGTTGTTTTGAATTAATTTTAGTGTACTTACATGTTGCTTCCAAGCTAGCTTGAGTTACCTGTGAAGGAAAACATTATTTTAATTATTTGCAGTACTTGTAATACTTACCTGTATTATTAGTTTTTATATCAGTTTGTTTCTCTAATAAATTCTGCCAAGTACAACACACGGCCTGTTCATTGGGGCAAACCTTGGACAAATTACTTTAGCTTGCTGGTTCATACAACATGGATGAGAACAGTATTTGGACTCTAGCAGACACTTGCAGCTGTGAAGACCTTGAAATAATAAATTAGGCTTAAGACACAGCAGGCAAGACAGTACAAACAATGGCAAACACCAGATAAAAGAAATAAGCAAGAAAAAGAAAAAAAAACATATGTACTATGAACGTAACAACAAAGTCATGGCGTCCACAACAGAGGCACATAATGGAAAAGCAAGGCTACAGGCAAGACTACACAGTTGGCAAGGTGTCCATCTCTGCAACAGTAGTTGATACAGGTATGGTTATTAACAAACACTACTTACTCACTTAGCAAGTCTCTGAGGGGACAGTTAGCATTTCTACTCTCTACTACATTCCATTATTGTGACGATTGGCACACGGTGATGTGAGCGTTCATGGAGTTATGCATGATTTTAGACGTGTCAGTGGCGGCAGCCATTCGATATCTGGACTTTGGGCATCTGTTCAGTGTTTTGAATGGTTGATTTATTGGTTAGTCAAACAGCATGAGAAATGTCAAACATAAACATAAATTTTTTGTCAGCGGTGAATGAATTTTGTATGAATTTGAAGTTTTCTGAGTTGAACCTAACGGTATGGTGGGACTGCTTTACCATGAGATTTGAAAGATGTGACTCAGCCAGGAGACAGAAGTATTTGAAATCAGAGGCAACTCTTCTTCTCCTGACATCCTCACAATCTGCTACTGGAGGATTTCAACATTTTTATGGGAAAATATACTTTAGTCACTGCTGCTGGGTGCTGCCATGTGCATAGATCAGTCTCCATATCGGAGCACACAGAAGGCATCGTTTATGTAGGATGAGTAAAACGTGTCCTTGTGCAGACCTTTGAATTACACAGGTAGAGGATTTGAAAGCGGTGTATTAATGCTCTAGAATCATATTTATTTAGATATGACTATTTAATAGATGATATTTTCATCTACCCACTTCTCGGTTACATAAAACAATGACAAAAATGGCAAGTTAATTTTAAACATTTAATTGAGTTATTAATAATATGCTTTGTAGGTGGGAGGAAACCAGAGTGCCTGGAGAAAACCCACAATGACTCGAGCGGAACATGCTAAGTCCACACAAAATGCATCAGGGCCAGAAAGCCACCCTGAGCATACTGTGGGGTCACAGTGGGAACCACTGAAACACCTGGTCACCCCAAGTAAGGGTTTCAGCTGCCCAAAAACCAGCTGACCTGTACAGGACGGGATTAGGGATATTTTTTTACAACAGGACAAACCAGAGTTCCTGGAGAAAACCCTAAGACACGCATCACAAAGGATCAGGACCAGAAAGCCACCCTTAGCTCACTTTAGCATGGTATACACCATAGAATACGCTGAAACAGAGCAGGAAAGGTGGAGTGGTCAGGTGAGAAACCAAAGCATTTCTGTCTTTTCTGCTACTTCTTCTGGAGGTGCTGTTTTAAGCTCTTGATAACAATTAGGTCCAAAGCTGGATCCTCTAAGAGCAAATGGATCATCACAGCATTTGCAGATTTGAACTCTTTACGTAAGTCTTTGAACACAGCATTGGAGATCTTCTTCACAGACTTGTAGTCATTTGTGACAGTGATGCTGCTGATCTCTGCTAATGTCTTCTCTGAAAGACGAGCACTGATTTTGGTCATCAAGGCAGCATCTAGTAAAACACGCTTGTTGGACTTGCCAATACGTAGGAACAAGCCTATGAGTATGTGAGCAATGAACTGACAGTGATCAGTACGGTATGATGTGTCGAATCCCTGCGTCTCACAAAATGATATCTTTGTGTCTTCCTCTGAGAACTCTTTGTCACTGTCTGTTGCTGCTGCTGGCTCGTCCGCTGTAAGCTCACAGAGGTCAATCGCAACATTATTGATCTCCGGTCCTGCCGGCGGATTGTCTGGCGTCCCTTTGATGACGCCCGTAATGTTGTTTATTACAGCCGACTCAAGTCTGGAGGCCATGGTCCTCATAAAGACACCGACCAGACGACTGAAAAACATGACCTCATCAAACGACATGACACGAAGCCTGTCCACTGGGTCCAGTTGTTCGAAGCGGACAACAGAATAACCCTCTACCGGAGTCCCAGGACTTAAGATTGTCTCTTGATTTATGATGTAATTGAAGATGGCATCGCTGAGTTTTTTGCACTCAGAGAGCTTCTGTTTCTGTTCCTCACCTGTGAGCACTCCAGCCTCCTCCTCCAACATCAGTTCCACCAGTCGGTCAACATGGGTAATAATATTCTGAATAGTCTCATCACTTTCAGTTTCACAAGAGTTGACCTTTTTGATTTTGGTCTTGTTAATGGAGCCGTCCTCACTTTGAGCCTGAGTATGAGATGATTTTGAAGTGGACTCTATTATATTACAAGCACACAAATTCTTAAAGCGCTTCTTCAGCTGTGCCAGTGTGCGGGGAATGTACTCTCTGGCAAAACGCTTTGTGAAAAGTCCCTTCAGCTTATTTCTGTGATTCTCATTTGTCAATGCTGTACTCTCCGTCTGCTCGCCCTGCATCATATCGTCAACGAAGAGCTTGGCGATGTCGTGCATCTCTGAGTCAGAGCCGACAGGCAGAGAGTCCACGTCGTCCGGTTTGACGTCGTCGAGGGTGATCTGACTGGCGCAACTCTTGATGACGCCCATCACACCCTGAACTGCTGTGGAAACTCCCTCCTGCGACGACCCGAACTGGTCAGTGATCGAGGACTCTGTTGCCTCTGCCATGCCTATTGCTCTCTTTGAGTTGAAACTGGTGGGTAGATTGCGACAAAGACTCTTCAGTTTTGCAAAACAGCTCTTTAATAGATGTGCACAGTTAGCCACCATGTGCTGAAGACCAACAGCGGAGCTGCTCTCCACCAGAACAGAAAGGTTCACTTTGTCCTGAGAGAGCTCTGTGTTTACCGTTTGTGCCACCTCCTTACTGATCAGCTCAGTGAGCTTTTCACCACTCTCAATACCTTCCAGGTCATCCAGACAGAAAGCCTCAGAGAACGCAACAGAAAGTGACTTTCCCAGGCTAACCTGGACGTTCTTCTCAGAAACCTGGTGTGGCTGATTCTGCATAGTCCTAGCTGGAATATTGCCACCATGCTGAATGATTGGCTGAATGATGAGCTCAGAGACACTATGTATCATCTCCTTAATCAAATCAGCGAGCAGAGTTAACGTGGCGCAGTCCATCTTATCAGCCTCCAGGTGCTTCAGCTGCTCTGGGCTGAAGTAAGACAAGAAGGACAGCACCAACGGGCAGAGATTCTCTGCCGCGATCGGAGGAATTGCAGCATTGTTGCTTTCTGGCTCCGAATTTATAGACATTTTGTTACCTGGATAGTATATCAAAATACGCACTCATACAAACTGTTTATACAGTGTGCTACTCCTACAACTTGTTGTTTTCTGGCGGTTTGCTAACCGCAACCTCTTCATCTGTTGATATATTCACAATGTGATGTCAGGTATTCCATGACGTCATGATGTGATGTTGTCATTTCCATTTTCCAGCACTTCATGTCAGTTTTGGCACGGTGTCACTTCTATTATGATTTAGTGAGTTTTTAAATTTATTTAATTGCCGAGTGATGCCCCACGCCTTAAAATATCCAGACCCATTAGACCCATCAGTAACAGGGCCATAGCTCTACGTTCTTTAACTTTTCCCTAAATTCCTTGGAATATTACAGAAATGATCGTTATAAGTAACACATTAACATATTTTATTGACAGTAAAAATCTATTTGCTGCTTGGACTGGAAAGGAACAAATACCATGGAGTCAGTGTCCAGAATCTGACATAAGGAACATTCAGACTATAGTAGTGTAGTAGTAGTAGTGTAGTAGTAGTAGTAGTAGTAGTGTGCCTGTATTCTCCAGTGTGGAGAAAGTGTATATACCGTGAAAAGGATTCTTCATTCACTTACAATCATCAGGTGTTGAGGTAGTCTACAACTGGGTGCTGGACTTTCTGTTTAACTGTGCACAGTACAGTGCAGAGTACTCGATGCTCTACTATACTCTGTTGGAATGTGTAAAAAAGTGTGCAACTTGATATCGCCTGCAAAGAAATGTGCAACTAATCTACTACGTGTGCATTGAGGATTGCATCTTCCAAATGTGGAAGAAAACACGCCTTGTCCATTTAGTATGTTCGCCTTAATTAATTAATATGGGCCATTTCTACCCAAGTGTGCAAAATACTGGGAGTAGAAAATGCAAATAGGTTAATTATTTATTGTAGCAACGAAGAGGCCGGTTTTTAGGTGGGTCAATTTCATAATCATCCTTTGTAAAAATCATTACTCACATTGGTGGCTTCCTAAGATCGCTCTTTCTGGCAGGTGTGATCCAAAAATTGTGCTAAATTGTACTCCTGCAGTGTGCACCTCTCCTCTCTCTCCAATCCCTGGCTGCTCCGCTGTGGGACTTTTCTGGGCCACTGGTGGGCCACTTCAATTGAGATACCTAACCACTGCCTGTACCTCATCTTCAATCCGTCTTATTGACCACTACTACAATCTGGTGTTACCCGTCTGTTTACTTTCTGTCAGGGCTGTGCTAACGTTAGCTTCACCTCCAACCTGATCCCAACACAGTATTTTTTTGGTATTAGATTATCCATCCATCAATCCGTTTTCTGCCACTTATCTGGTCAAGGACGGGTTGGCAGCAGACTGAGCAATTCTGCCCACACTTCTCTGTCCCCAACCATGTCCCTAACTTATCTTGAGGGATCCCGAGGAGCTCCCAGGCCATCTTTGAGATGTATCCCTTCAGCGTGTCCTGGGTCTTCCTCGTTTTCACAAGTAGACGTGCCTGGAATATCTCCCAGGGGAGACGACAGGGGGGCATCCTTATTAGGTGCCTGAATCATCTCTTCTGACTCCTTTCAATGCGGTGGAGCAGCAGCTCTATTCCGAGTCACTCCGGATATCTGTGCTTCTCACTCTGTCCCTGAGGGTGAGGCCAGATACCCTCCGGAGGGTCTCATTTCCACCACTTGTATCCACGACCTCGTCCTTTCAGTCACTGCTCACAAGCTTGTGACCATAGTTGAGGACAGGAACATAGATCGATTGGTAAATTGACAGCCTTGCCTTCCGACTCAGCTCTCTCTTCACTACGACGGTTTGGAACAACGTCTGTCGCTGCACCATTCTGTCTATGCATGTCACGCTCCATCTTGCCCTCACTGGTGACCAAGACCCTGAGATACTTGCACTGCTCCAAATGGGGCAGTGGCTCTCCTCTCACCCAGAGGGAACATTCCACCTTTATCCGGGAGAGTACCATGGCCTCAGATTTGGAGGTGCTGATTCTCATCCTGGCTGCTTCACACTTGGCTTCAAACCTGCCCAGTGTGCATCGGAGGTCACTGTCTGATGAAGCCGTCCGAACCACATCATCTGCAAACGACAGAGATGGTAATCTGAGGTCACCAAACTGGATGCCCTGCAATCCTCCACTGTGCCTTGAGATCCTATCCACGAAGATCATGAACAGGACCGGTGACAAGGGGCAGCCTTGACGGAGTTCGATGCCCACAGGAAATAAGTCTGATTTAGTGCTGAGAATGTGAACACAGCTCTGGCTTCAGTTGTACAGGGACTGGATAGCACATAGCAATGGCCCCAGTACCCAATACTCCTACATTGTCTCCCACAGAACACCCTGGGGAACATGGTTGTAAGCCTTTTCCAGGTCCTCAAAGCACATGTAGACCGGTTGGGCATACTCCCATACCCCCTTTACTATTTGTCCACAGTTCCACGACTAAGGCGGAACCTGCATTGTTCCTCCTGAATCTGAGGTCCATCTATTGGTCTGAGTCTTGTTTCCAGCACTCTGGCATAGACTTTCCCGGAGAGGCAGAGTGTGATTTCTCTGTTGTTGGAATACACTCTCAGGTCCCCTTTCTTGAAAACGGGAACCACCACCCTGGTTTTCCAGTGCAGGGCTACTGTCCTCCATGTGATATTGCATGAAGGTCATCTGACCACGAGGTGGCGAAAGGTTGACAGCTCTGCCCCTGCTTTCACCCGTGCGTCCGAAACAAATGGTCACAAGTCTGCGGAAACTACAAATTCCAGAATCAATCATAGACCTTTCACTTGTTACCAGGTGCGCTTATGAACACCCTTTTGCTCAAACATGGTGTTTGTGACAGACAATCCATGCAATTCATTCATGTCGCCTCTCACCCTAAGCAACTCTGGAGAAGGAGAGTGTCCAGCCCCTCTCCAGGAGTTTGGTTCCAGAGCCCATACTGTGCGTAAAGGTGAGTCCAACTATATGTAGTCGGTATTTCTCAACCTCCCGCACAAGCTTCCATGACCGGGTCTCCATCTATGAGGTCCTATGCCCTTGTCTGTGTCCCTTTTGGCTGAGCACCTTCATTCTCTCAGTGGGTGGTGGGTCCAAAGTGAGGTAGAACCATGTTGTTTGTTCAGGCTGAACCCCACCGAGACCTGTGGAAGGCTTGACCACCAGGCGCTTGCCTGCGAGCTCTACCCCGGGGCCTGGCTCCGGGGGGACACCCCGGTTAACCTATTCCAGGCTAGCTTGACGTTCATGTAGGGTTGTGTGAATTGCTTTCATTCTGGCTACTCACCTGGGACCAAATTGTCAAGGGAGGCCCTGCCAGGAGCTGATGGGGCAACTGGGGTAGGAAGGTTTAGCCCCCCAACCTACAGCTCCTGTGAGGGAGCACCCAAAACTTGCTACGAAGAACCCTACAGAAAAATACCCCCAGGGATGCCGGAGAGGGGGGGAGGATAAGCATCCCAACCGGACGGATTTACTGGTAATGACCCAAGCAAATGGACAACGGATTACGAGCGCAGTCTGCATATGCGGCAAGGTCTGCAAGAACCCGAGAGGTCTGAGGATCCACCAGACTAGGATGGCCTGCCTCGTGAAGGAACAAGTGAAGCGACGCTCAGGAACAGCTGCCGAAGCAACAGTCCTTGTTGCGCCGACTGCAAAACCTGGTCAGACGGAGGAGGAGCTGGGTCCAGAGTCCCCCACAGTACCCGGAACCTCCAAGCAACACAAGTCCCCCCACCAAGCAGGAAATCGGAACATCGTTGGGTGAAGTGGCCTGTCACCAACAGCAAGGAGTGGACCAAGCTGGATGAGGACGTAAGGCGGCGCTGACCAGAAACTCCAAACCATGTGCTCCCTCATAATGAGAATAGGAGCTGAGCGTTTTGGAGTGGAACAAAAGCAAGGATCAAGCAACCCAGCAAAGCTTAACCGGTGGGAAGTCAAGATAAGCCAGCTGAGACAAGAACTGGAACCGAGGAAGAGGAGAGACCAGCCCTGTCGGAACTCACCAACATCATAAGGAAGAAGCTCATCACGTTGAGGAGGGCCGAGTGGCACCAAAGGAAGGGCAAGGAAAGGGCTCGGAAGCGAAGCGCCTTCATAGGCAACCCCTTTGCCTTGACTAAGAGGCTACTGGGCCAGAAGCGAAGTGGCAACCTCAATTGCCCTGTAGAAGAGATCAACCATCATCTCAACGCCACTCTTCAAGAGACCAAGAGCTTGGCACCTCCAGAACCAGTGTCCCAATTCAACAGTGATGAGCCCACCCTGGCAGAGGTAAAAGAAGCTGTTAAAGCTGCAAGATCTAGTTCGGTTCCCGGCCCCAGCGGCGTACCCTACAAGCTCTACAAGCAGTGTCCACAGCTTCTCAAACGCCTATAGAAGATCTTAAAGGTGATCTGGCGGAGAGGGAAAGTCGAGCAGTTTCGTATAATCTCACTGCTCAGCGTTGAGAGCAAGATTTTCTTTAAGATCGTGTCCGGACGACTAATAGAGTTCCTCTTGAAGAACGCATACATAGACACCTATGTCCAGAAGGGGGGAGTTCCAGGAGTGCCTGGGTGCCTGGAGCATACGGGAGTGGTGATGCAGCTGATCTGGGAGGCAAGGGAAAGCAAAGGAGATTTGGCAACTCTCTGGCTTGACTTAACCAACGCCTACGGATCCATCCCGCACAAGCTTGTCGAAACAGTACTGACAAGACACCACGTTCCTGAGAAGATCTGCAACCTCATCTTGGACTACTACAATGATTTCAGTGCAAGAGTCTCCTCAGGCCAAGTAACATCTGCCTGGCACCGCCTGGAGAAGAGCATAATCACCGGCTGTACAATCTCGGTGTCACTCTTCTCATTGGCCATGAACATGAT
>OMNV01011035.1:35390-52582 GCA_900303265.1 Brotula barbata | reverse complement strand
TGAAAGGGTCGAAGCCATAACCACATCAATAATGTACGCTGCTAAAAGTTTCATGATGTTTGCTGCCGTCTCTGTTTCCCTCTGGGAATCTTTAGGTCAGCGATCTTCATCCCTGCTCTGCACACACACACACACACACACACACACACACACACAGGTGGTAGCACAGTCTCTTGTAGAGACTCTTCGTACTGTTGTTCTTTGTGATCTTGTGTACTTGTTGCCTTTAATTTTTTTCTGATGGTCCAACAACAAACATTGCTCAGGTTTGGACACAAATGTGTAAGTGGGTAACGAGAGAGAGACAGAGAGAGATGACATGTCTGACCTCTAACCCCACCCACAACCAATCCTTTGCTCTTCAGTCTGGTTCATAGTTGACTAATAGTAATAATGATACTTGCAGTTCTTGGGGGCCCTCCAGGCTGGGGGCCTCTGGTGGATTGCTGTCCTGTCTTGTTCTGGATTTTGTAGATTCAGACGGCAAAGGAGGACAACGTCTCCTCCTCTGTCAGCTGTTGTGGGGAAAACAAAGCCATGAGTTGTGACTGACAGGCTACAGGAAGTGCTGACATGCGGCGAGCATCTTTAGTGTCTAGTCAGGGAGGGTGATTAGCTTTGCGTGATTGAATAAAAAATCCACAAATCAACCTGTATTTAATAGTTAACAGAGATACTGAATCAGTTCAGAGGTCAGGGGTCATGAAATTTGTAGGATCAGCTAGCGTGAATTCTGGGACCTTAAATCTGTGTTTCTGTGCCTAAACCTTTTATCTCAGCTGTTTTAGGTGTGATCTATGTATGCGCATGTTGCAAGCAGTAATGGAAGTCGTCTGACACAGAGAAATAACATTTTATGGATCTGTGGCTCTAAATGCAGAGTTCCCACAGACTTTTTCCTGTCTATCGTAGGTTTTTGGTGGCTACACTCATTTCATATTCTCAATGATGATGTTTACCATTGGCTCGACCAATGAACAGACAAAGTCTGATCATGTGATCTTAGGGTAGCCTTACGTTTCAGTCCTGACTGTGTGAGTAGTTCTTGTGATATGATGGAGAGAATGACTTTTCTCAGGATGAAAACAGCAGCTGTCCTTTGCATTGTCCCAAGTTCTTGGGTTTAATCCGAGTGTAGCCCAGGGCTAGTTATATAACCCAAAATATCTTAAGATTTGTTAAAAAAAAACATATAAAATATATATTTTGCTTATTAATGTGGTGAGTTTATATATCTGTATAGTTTTCCGTTTGCATAGGTTGTCTGAAGTGTGCCACGTGGTGTGTAACCTAGTTTGTTTGGTTTGTCGCTGTGTGATTGGTTGATTACTGTTCCGGTCCGTTTACCTGGATTGTAATTGGTTGAGGGGGGCGGGACAAGGAGCGGAGAGCGGGAGAGACGGAGGAACCGAGAGGGACGCGAGAGTGAGGAAAAAGTCTTTAATGGACGTTATATTTTGATATCCAGAGTACACCGTGTTTGTTAGTGGTAGATTTGCTTTGGACCACAGAGCGTCGAACTTTAAACACTTAAGGACGGAGGTTGGTGAGGAGTGCGCCATAAGTTAGCTGATGCAGCTAGCTGCTAACCACGGAGAGACCTCGCCCCCTGGTGGTCGGTCAGCAGAATGCGACGTGACAGTTCACGGAGGAGCGACTCACCGGGCTCCACGGAGGAGGAGGAGGAGGATTGCGCACCGCCTTCATCACAGACCGCCAGCAGCAGTAGCCGTAAACACGCTGCTTTACTCCAGTCTACGTGGAAGAATCATCGCCGGAGTGAGTAATCTTTCATTTTGATGGGTCATTCCGAGTGGAAAGGTCACCATAGTCTCCAACCACGATCAGGCCCACGACCAGGGGAGTTATGTATTTTATATTATTTATTGCCCTAAATTGGCGAAGAGGCTTTACAGGTTTTCAGTTTCGGTGTAAATAATATATGGTTAAGAGGTCAAAAGACTATAATTTAATTTGAAATTAATTGTAAAGATTGTTTTCCTGGTTGGTGGTTCTATTTTGTCTCTGATCGTTTTATAAATGTTGAGTTCAGTTTAGGAAATAATAATGGTCCTGGTATATCTGTGCTGCTTCAGAAGAGCAAGAAGTGACGAGAGTTAACTAAAATTAGGGAATAAAAGGTTAGGAACCTGGGGCGCTACCTTCATCTTGCTCTAGGGTACAGAAAGTGCTGCACGAGAATACACCAACTTACATACGCGCTCGGTACGTCAGGCTCATTCTCTGTCTTTCTCCTTCTTCCCTCTCTCCGTTCTGAGGTTTCGGTACGTGTTCCCTGTCAGTCAGCCTCCACAGAAATAGCTGGGGTGAGACAGAAAGTGAAAGGAGGAGAAGATGGAAGGTGATGGAGCAGCGGCTGTCAGATGTAAATGTTCACTCCTCACCCTGAGCTGCCCTCCTCCTCTGCTGTGTTTTCCTGCGGTGGTGCTTTGTAAAGTTGAGGCTGTGAAGACGAGCTGAGGGAAAGAGAGGAAGAGCTGAAAGGAGTGAGGTTATTCCAGGAGAGGGAGGGTTTTACTGTCACTCTCGTGTTTTATAATGCACTTTTCTATTTCTAGATGTAACGTTGACACGATTTTCAGTGACAGACAAACTCTGTCCGTCCTCTCTCCTCACCGCTGTCCTCTTCCTCTCCGTTTGTCCTCTTCCTCTCTGTTTGTCCTCACCCTGAACGCCACTTTTCTCGCCTTCTTTTCTTGACCGGACCTTTTCAGCCTTTCCTAGCCTTCGTTTCTTGAATGAGGTTGACATTGGTGCTTTCATCTTGACACTGACAGCTGGTGGCACTAAGTGAAATGACGGCAGGCTGGTGAACAACCACTTTACACGATACAACAGTCAAAGTCAGATGGCGTCACTCCCAAATAACCCAACGTGATAATGATAGAAGTGCTCATCCTTTAACTTTAACATCTGATCTTTATTGGCGTTGTAACTCTCAATGTTGAAGAACTGCGGTGGCACGAAAGTGTAACGTTGCAGACGGTGATTTGTGGGGGGTTCAGGAAATCGCTCCCAGCGAGGGATCACTTTAAATTTCATCAAATTAGTCCCCCTTCCTCTCCTGCCTCTTTCTGCTTCCATTTGTATCTGCCCGCTGCGTTCTCTGCCCTTTCCAGTCTGCCTGACAGGCTTTAACAAGCGATCACAGCACGTCGTCACCTCGCCGCTCTCACCTCCGACTCGGTTTCCCCTGAAGAGAGTGGACTGCTTCCTGGGCCGAGTCTCTGTGGATTCTCTGGCCTTTGTCGCTTCTGAAGTTCGGGGCAGAGGAACTTTTAATCGAGGAAGACGTCTTTGCTCATCCTCAGGATTCCAGCTTTGATGTGAACCCACTTTATTGGAAGCTGTGCAGCTGGAATTTCTCCGGATTGCATCAACCGGAGAGGATTTGTTACTGTACTTCATGAGCACTATGCAGCTTCATCATTAACTACATCTGATTTGGGAGGATTTTTGTAGACATTTTTTTCTGTCAGCATTTTGTTTGTGATTTGTTCGGACATTTGCCAAACTTCAAGCCAAACTTCTTATAGAATCTATCGTGTTATAGACCTCACGTCTATGAGCGGCCGAGCGAATCCATCCCACGAGCTCTCCGGTGCTTATTTTGGTTTGGCAACCTTCAATATCAACGAGCCTAATTTATTTATTAAGATCTTTTAAATCTTATACTATCAAAATCATATTTCTGAATGAATCTAATCTCTTGGACTTTGGTACAAATTTTCTGGGGATAAACAGAATATCATCAGCATATTCACAAAACAGATTTGGCCTACTTATGACGGTGCAAGACGCACGCAGATAAATCCGATAAGAGATAAAAATGAGTTCTGTGCTTTTAGGCGAGCGAAAGCGAACTCATCCCCTTGGCTTCGCTCGTGTGATGAGTGAGATGAATGCTCTGCAGAAAGAGATGAGATGGATGCAGACGTCTGGCTCTGAATAGAATTTTTTCCGCGTGTTTACCGTAATTCACACCGGATGTCGTTGTTCACGCACATAAATCACACAGGCTCCATCCTCCGTTAAATTGGAGCCGCTTACACCTGTTGGATTATGGGAGCTCAGTATGAGGATGGGTATAGAATTTGATCATGATGGGATGTGCATCGTTATCAGTGACTGCAGTGACTGACCAGACCATGTGACTTTGAAAAGAGACTACAGTCTACAAGATAACATCAGCAAAGTCAATCTAAACCAAAGTAGGCACGCCAAGCTGTTTGTAACGTAACGTTATGATACTCTGGTATCTTTGTAGGTCAGGTGGTATGGTTAGGTTTGTCTGTGGAGTCTCTCCTATGCACCGCACAGTCTGAGATGGATGCTATCGTGTTTTTATTGTACATTAGGATCTCGTAGTTCTCAAAGGTCTGACTTGTCACAGTTGGGACGCTAACACAAACAAAAAAAATAAAAAAAAAATCATACAATAAATCAAAACAAAGTGGAACAAGTTTTCTGTGTACAGGGGCCATGCCGACCCAGCTTGCATTATGGATCTGGGGGATTAATGAGCAGGGCATGGCTAATGCTGTAAAACGCAGACAGGTCATTTGTACTGACACACACACACACACACAGAGGTTTGCGCACTCCCTCTAACATAGTCAAGCAGGCTCCATGCTGGCCCCTGATTGTTGATGTTATATGATTTATGATACAGTATATTTGTTGTGTGTGTGTGTGTGTGTGCAGGGATGGACACAAAATGCAGCCTGATTCTGAAACGATGAAATGGTTTGTTTTTTTTCCTCATCACTCTACAAATAAAAGGAGAAAACTGATGTTTACAACGATTTCTGACTTTTTGAGATGGTGAATTGGATCAACATGCATGTCTTGGGATGGGACTGAATGGGTTAATGCTGTCACCTGGGGTTTCTGCTCCTGTCATGTACTTTGCTGTGCTGTCTCCTTATAATCCTTGACTG
Organism: Brotula barbata; assembly: GCA_900303265.1. NCBI lineage: Eukaryota > Metazoa > Chordata > Actinopteri > Ophidiiformes > Ophidiidae > Brotula > Brotula barbata. Next base: position 47,621 of record OMNV01011035.1, on the reverse strand, counting down.
TTGTTCCATACGTGGTTCGAGCGAGCGTCCATGCTGGTCATCCTGCTGAACTGTGTGACCCTGGGAATGTTTCATCCGTGCGAGGACATCGATTGCGACTCGGAGAGGTGCAAGATCCTGCAGGTAAGACGAGCTTTTACTTAGCTTTTACAGATGCTGCAGCAGATGTGCTTCGTCTTTCATGTTGGAGATTCGTTGTGCTGTGTGAAATGACTTGACATGCTTTGGTTTCTGTTTATTTCTATGTATTGCTCAGCGTTTTGCTCCGTCACATCACGGCATGTCAGAAATAAGTGGAAAAATGTTTGACACAACTGTAAAGTTTGAGGCGTTTCTTCAGCTGCTGTCTTAAAAAGACAGTACCTGAATGGGATCCTCCTTCATGATTAACCCCTTAAACCCAGAGGAGGGGTTTTAGATTAGTTTGCAGTGAAAAGCCCAGAGATAGCAAATATCTCAGGATGATTTATTTATGGGGAAATACGCAACACATCGAGAGAGCGTGAAGGGAAGTTAAAGGTGTCATTGCTTAAAAATATCAGGCTTACCATGATGGATTTGATGACTCTTTTCATCACAACTGCTCTGTAAAATAGAGATTTTTATGTGTTTTCTACATGGTAAACTTAATAAGCCATGTTTTATTAATGAGCGAAGGCCCATTGCCTTTAAGTTGACTCGATGGTGATTAAGGGGTTAAAAATGGATCAAAATGAAACATAATTGAAACTGGCATTTGTACAAGCCCCATCAGACTCCGAGGCCAGTCAGATCAATTATCACCGACTTATCCAAATACTGTAATACCAACTATCCCAAATGATCAGTCGATTGATCCGTTTGCTAATAAGTTGATGGCGACGGCCAAACGCTCATTGTGCACAGCAGTGCTGCAACGGGCAGGGCAGAAGTTGATCAGTGTGTGTATGTGTGTGTTTAAGCATCAAGATAGACCTCAGATGAAAACAAGATTAACCCCTTAACCGCTGGCGTTTTAATTGGTAATTGAGTCCACCTTAAGACAAACGCTTCAGGGTTTTCACATTAGTAACCCGTTTATAATTGAATAAAGCAGGCGTAAGGAGTAAACATTTTGATTGTTTTCACAATATATTCTGATACGTGCTTTTCACTCGGATTAAAAATCACACTGTGGTGTTTGTGGAGATCACATCAGTTGAAGAGATCTGTGTGATGAATAACTGCCTCTAAATGACACACAAACAAACTAAGACAACACGAACACATCATCAGCAGGTAGAAAAATAACAATGCACGGTGAGATGCTGTTCAAATGGCTTTGAAGCGACAATCAAACACTTCTGCAGCACACCTGGCCTTTGACGCTCGCTCCATTTACATCATCTCAAATGGGAATAAACAACAGTGCCGTGTGGAGGCTTTTCCATTAATTTCTGGACCTCCGTTAGCCTCACACATGCTAATGGAGGAGCTTTGTTATGGTTGTTGAGGGGATAAAGCTCTGGATGTGGGAAGGACAGCTTTTAAAGCTGTCGTGTTCTCCTGTTTACACCGCTTAAAAACCTTGATCAGACATAGACAGGCAACAAATCGACTTTTACTAACATCTGTAAACACCTCCTTTTTATTACTCACTCGTTGCTCTGTGTGTGTGTGTGTGTGTGTGTCCACCACGTTGTCATGTGACATGGGCCCACCTTTACAACAAAAACGTGACGGAAATTTTGGTTAAATTTTAATTATTTAAAAACAGGAATAGTGAAGGATGATCACTTTAAAAGGATGTAAAGGCAAGTTGTCAATTGTCATTAAAAGTTACCATAATGAAAGACCTCACTCACTTAGAACATTTGGGAAAGACTCCAGCCCCACCGAGCGATGGATGGATGGATGGATGGATGGATGGATGGATGGATGATGGGTGGATGCATGATGGATGACATAATCTGATTAATAGAGAGATGAACATTTTTGGAGCGGGTTAAATTCGTGATCGAGGTGGTGAGAGATGAAGGTGGATTTGGGTGGTACATGGTGTCTGAGGGTGATGCTGCCATTGCAAGCTGTTCCTGGAGACACTTTGAGGGGCGATTCAGTGTTTGTGTGTGTAGAGTGCAGACCGACGCAGGGCCCAGGGGTTAAACACATTGTCCTTCCATCCCTCCTTTTCAGTCTCTCTTTCACGCCCTCCCTCTGTCTCCATCTTAAAGGTTCAGAACATTAAACTCTGGGTAGCACGTTAGCCTGTTTGGTTTGATTATGATTCACAGGATGTCATGTAGGTTTGTCTGTCTCATCGGGCTGCTACCACTTTCATTTGTTCAAATTAGAATTAGCCTATAAACTACCATAGTACCACAAACAGCAGCCACAGGTAGACATTATGTGAGCAACGTCTCCGATATAATGAATGAAGCTGATGGAATCGATGGAATATCGACCACAAAATGACTGAGACACATTTTCTCTGTTAAATTCAGCGGTTTGTTTTTTCCCCTGAGGCTAAATTTGAGTGGACCACATTCTACTCTGAATTCAAGAGCAAACATTTAATCTTACATTGTTCGCCACCGGCGACAGAGCGAGACGACGTCTGTGCAGGAATAATGAAATCATAGTCGGTACCATCGGAACGCCGGGTTAGAGCGGTGACGGAGAGCGGGAAGAAGGGAAGACAAAAGAGGAGCTGGCAGCAGGAGGGAGGGGTTGATTCCTCGCTGAGATGGAGCTGCTGACATTTGTGCAGAGCCAGAGTGCCGTGTGCACACACACACACACACACACACACACACACATCAGCCTGGTTTGGTTTGTGCTCAGAGGATGAAGTACTGGCAGATTCTTGAGTGTGTAATGCATGACTGTTTGCCTGTGTGTGTGTGTGTGTGTGTGTGTGTCTTCCCTGAATGCCTGTGATTGAGCTGGAAAGTCTCTCTCAATATTATCTCCCTCCACCTGTGAGGAGTGAATCCGGGCTGAATGGCACGTTACAGTTAGCCGCCCTATTGTCCACGCCACATGAGGCGTACACTCCGCCTTCATCGATGTGTGCGTTTGTATCCGTCCACCCGACAGGGTGTGTGTGTGTGTGTGTGTGGGAGATGAAAGCGTCTGACCCCGGCAATAATGGCGTTCAGACTCATGACAGACAGGATTAGCATACAGAGTGGCTGAAATTTATTTTGGGAGAGGTTGCAGGAAAATGTTGTTACAGACTTGATGAGAGCGTTTGATTTAGCTGAAACAGAAAGAAAATTGTAGAACTTTCACTGATTTCTGTTGAGACACCTTAACATAAACATAGTGAGGTGAAGACGGTATCATGGACAGAGGACGGGCTGGTAGGTGATGAGTAACACTTCCTCTGCCAATGTCAGGCGAGCCGTGCTTCACTGCCAGTTTAATGCAAAACAGAGCAAATCTTTAAGAATGTGACAAAATTCCACTATGAAGTGGCAGAATTTTAAAAATGTTTAATGGAAACACGGCGAAAGAAAAAAAAAAAAACCTCAACAATCACAGAAAACATTTCCACACCCTACTGGTCAAGTGGATTTTCCTCCCAAGGAGTCCCACAGGGTTCTATCCTTGGCCCTCTTCTCTTCACCCTCTTCATCACCTATTATTATTCATCACTACTTAGTGTTTCCTTTGATCATTTGAGATCTTTTGAAGTGACAAATTGAAAAATGTGTCTCGCAGCCACTAAGATCTTGTGATAAAGTCTGTTGGCGTGCTTGAGGTATATTGAGGTAAATTGACAAAGAAATAGTAGTAGTGTAATAGAAACAGACTGTCCAGCTTAGCGTTAAAGTAGAACAGGAAGTGGAGTGTTGAGCTTTCACTCACACACACACACACACTTACACCCAGACAGAGCTTGTGTGTCACAGTTCACACAGACAAAACACATAATAATGAATATTACATCACAGAGAGATGTAAGATGTACACATGAATGCGCGCACACACACACACACACACACACACACTGGCGTGTACAGAGTCACATAGACTGAGAATACAATAATGAAGATTACATCACAATACCATGTATGGATACACGCACACAGCAGAGCAGAATTTCATGCCCAAATCTCTAAGGTTTCAGACTACCAACCCAACTCCAAGCTTAGCCTGTGAATTTGTTCCCATTTGTATGTCAATATTCTATCTATTCTCTCTCTTTTTTCCTTTCTCTCTCCCTCTCTTTCTTTCTGTCTCGCTCTATTTCCCTGCCTCCCTTTCTCCTCTCCCCCCTCCCCTGCCGTATCAATTCTATTACTGTGAAAATGTCTCCCACAGTATCTTGCCGTGTTACACTGAAATCTTCGTGTGCGATTGTGTGTGTGTGTGTGATTGATAAGCATGTATTTATGTATGTATGTTTGCCTGTTAAAGGTAATGATGGAAACGTGTTTCATGCTTCACTGATTTGTGATATCAGTTCATAGGAATCAATATTCGCCCCCCCACACACACACACTGTGGTCCAATGGGAAAGCCCCAGGCCAGAATGTTCTTTAGACTACGAGGGATTTAGTCCCTGTGTGTGTGTGTGTGTGTTGGAGTGGGAACTGTATAGAATCTTGAGCTGGATGTCAGTTTATTTACTCTCCTATAAAGAGAAAAAGAGGCAGAGGTGATCAAAAGACAGAGAACAGAAAGAAAATTAATAAGGTAGAGCAAATGCAAGACACAGAGAGTGAGAGAGCTCTAAGGAGAGAGACGGGCAAAGAGAGAGGTGTGTGTGTGTGTGTACAGTGATTGAATATACAGTATATCTACTGTACATATGGAGGCAGTGTATATAGACATGTCTGTGAGTGTTTAATCTGTATGTAAATGTGTGAAACGTGTGTGTGTGTGTGTGTGTGTGTGTGTGTAGTTGTGGTGCTGTGATGTTGCGGATCTGCAGACTGCAGCTAATGCAAAATAGATGAGCAATCACTCCAACGGGAGGAAGAAGAACAGAGGGAAAAGAAGGAGATAATTTAAGGCTCAGCATGGCAGTAAACATTTGTGCTCTTCTCTCTTTCACACAACAGTTCGCCTCTCTCTCTCTTATCTCTCCATCTCTCCATCACTCCATTTCTCATCACTCGCTCTCTTGCTCTCTTTCTGTAGGTATTTATTCAATGCACTGTTGATCTGCCTGTTATCGGCTAGGCAGGAGGCAAGGGGACAACACAAGCAACCAGGATTAGTAAAGAGCGGGAGATGGAAGGAGGCAGAGGGGGAGAGAGAGAGAGTCAAATTAAGAGAGACAGATAATCATAGTGCAAGAGTCATTAGAGAGAGAGAGAGAGAGAAAGAGGTGATGGAGAGAGTCATAGTGACAGACAAAGGCGTGGTGAGAGAGAGAAAATAATTATGGTATTAGTGATGGGTAACCGTAGTGTTACGTTAGGGGGGGGGGTATCCATGGTGTTAAATTAGGGGGTAACCCTAGTGTTAGGTTAGAGGGTAACCATGGTGTTAGGTTAGGGGGTAACCATGGTGTTAGGTTAGGGGGTAACCATGGTGTTAGGTTAGAGGGTAACCATGGTGTTAGGTTAGGGGGTATCCATGGTGTTAAATTAGGGGGTAACCCTAGTGTTAGGTTAGAGGGTAACCATGATGTTAGGTTAGGGGGTATCCATGGTGTTAGGTTAGGGGGTATCCATGGTGTTAAATTAGGGGGTAACCCTAGTGTTAGGTTAGAGGGTAACCATGATGTTAGGTTAGGGGGTATCCATGGTGTTAGGTTAGGGGGTATCCATGGTGTTAAATTAGGGGTAACCCTAGTGTTAGGTTAGAGGGTAACCGTGGTGTTAGGTTAGGGGGTATCCATGGTGTTACATTAGGGGGTATCTATGGTGTTACGGAGGTAACCATGGAATTCGGGGAGGGGTCTGGTTTTTGGTTTGGGGGTATCAGTGCAGTTGGGGGGTATCTTTGGTCTTTGGGGGTAATGTTGGCCTGCTTGTTTAGTTTGTATTTACTTACTTATTTATTGTTTTTCCATCACCTCAAACATGGTCTCAGAGGGGCGGAGCAACATGCTGTACGTTCCCGTGTGAACCTCAGTATTTAACTTTTAGTGAACTTGAGAGGAATGAGAGGCGAGTTTCTGCTGCAGCAGAAGAAGAGGATTTGATATATTTATACATTTCTCTCTTCATGTTTGTATGACTCATCTATCAGTGGGTGTCCTGTGCCTTCATCTTGCTCCAGAATTTCCTTTTATTATTGACTGCTTTGCATTCTTCCTTCTCGTCTCCACTTCATTCTCGTCTCCCTTCCGTGATTTATTCATTGATTTTCATATTTCAAGCATTAAAGTTGATCTGCTTTTAATCCTCCGTCCAACTCCGCTCCTCACCCGTGATCTTGTTCCGTTTCAGTTTGGCCAGAAAATAATTCAGAGTTGATATTCTGTCAGACAGCCAGGCAGAAGGTTATGAGGAAGAGAATACTGATTACTACAACCGGCCGCGTTGTGCAGGACATTACTTTATATGACTAGCCAGCAAAGTTTATCATTTTGCTCTGCGTTAGGAGGCCACGTGACTGTCACACTCCAGAATTCCCAAATAATTATTTGTTTTTACTCCATGCACACAGATTTGATTTCTGTTTCTGAAGGGACAATATGACAACCCAACCGTTGAAAGTGATAAAACTTTGTAAAGCACTTTTACTGTTTAAAAAAAGAATTCAGAAAGAGAGAAAACTGAGGATGAATAAGAAGAAATCAAGACAAGGACAGTCATACACGTTACGATAGAGGCCAAACGTACACCTAAGGTACCGCTTTGTGCCATTATAGAGAGGCAGAGGGTTTTGCTTACAAAACTTACAACTCATAGAATCGTAATAAATACTTGCAATGTCAGTGACTGGTGTTGGTTGAAAGCGTGTGTTATCTATTGAAAAGGAGGCGAGTAATGAGAATAACAAAGCAAAGCTACCAACTACAAACAGCAGTTGGTCGGAATGATTTTATTTTTTTAGTTAATTCTGGACTGTATTTCCTGCATGTGTCTCCCTGCAGGACTTTGATGACTTTATCTTTGCGTTCTTTGCCATCGAGATGGTGATCAAGATGGTGGCCTTGGGGATTTTTGGGAAGAAGTGTTATCTCGGAGACACGTGGAACCGCTTGGACTTCTTCATTGTCATCGCAGGGTGAGTTACACAATAACCAAAACACACGGCAGTGGCAATCAATCTCAGAGGGACCGTTGGGGGATCAGATTCATCTAAGAATATGGTTTGAAGAAGAAGTTTCAAGACTACAGTAAACCACGAGAAAACCAAGCCTTGTGTGTTTATTCAAAGAGGCCTCACAGGTTAACTAGCTGTCTTAACGCTGCAAAGGTCTATGCAGTTCGAGGGCAGTGTAATCAAAGGATTTTGCTGATTTTTTTTTTTCAGAAATCATCAAACAGCAGTCACGTGAGGATTGTTGTTAAAGGACTGGCTGCATTTGTGGGATTCTGGATTCAGTTAAAACTTCATTTCTGAGTTTTTTCCTTGTTCACTGTGCATGCAAACACACATCAACTTTTTGGCATTTCTACTTTCTTCATAGGTTTCAGCTTATGTTGAGATGAGTTTTTTTTCCCCAACATATTACTGAGATTTCCAGACGGTGTCCCACACATGTTCCTCCGTAATGCACGACCACACCAACATGCTCACATGATGATGAACGTGTGTATGTGTGTAGTATGTGCGTGCGTGCGTGTCTGTGTGTGTGTGTGTACGCTGCACAGAGCGCTGTGATCTGATTAAACGTGTTGGTGAGTATGTCCTGCTGGCTTTTAACATTTTCATCAGACGTCGTCCCCTGCTGCTCTAACGCCATTCTACTGCCACGGCCTCCGTTGTCCCTCAGTCAGGCGGATTTTCATGCATCTTTGACTACGTCTGTGATCGAGAACTAAACGGCAATCTTTGATATTTAGGCACCAAACCGGCGGGCGAGTTTACAGCCATTAAACGGACACTGTTATCCATTAAAAAGCGAGGAGCAAAGTGACGACGGTGATGATGATTACGAAACAGGTGTAAGGATTATTGGAACGCTCTGATTAAACTCAGCGGGGCATTCCGGCCGTGATGAATGGAGAACTTTTACTTAGAAACAAATGAAATTTTAATGATGCCCGTGGGGTAGCGGGTCATTACAGCAGCAGAGAGAGGGGGCTGTTCAGCATGAGGCAAAATGTTGATTAAATGTAATTTAAAATGATAATCGTTAACGCAACAAAATAATAAATTTGCACCCATGAGTCCAAATAATTTGTGCTGCAGGAATCACAAATTTGATCCATTTAAGGGGGGACAGGAAGGCTGCGGGAGCTTTGGTTCAGTCCAGTGACTCCACGACCACGTTCACATTACAGTGTGAAATATTCCGATATTTTGCCCCCTGTTTATATTTTGTCATGACCGTCATTGTGACAAAATGAAACGGGCAGAATGGAACAGCGGTCTGTCCTCTGGCCTCAGACACCAGAGACATAGACTGACTGTCTTTGGAAAACAGAGACATGCGCTCTCAGCGCTGTAAATAACGTTCACGCTGCAGGGTGAACTTACACTGTGTTAAACTCTTAGCAGTGACGCGGTGGATTGGGTCTAAAATCTGGATTGCCGTTACCTAGGGAACCATTATGCGGGGGTAACTTATTAAGAAATGCCAACATGGTGTGAAAAGCATGAAAACACAGAAACATATTTACCTACACACACACAGATCCCCTTTGTAAATGAACATCCTGATCCTCTGTCAGCTCTGACTAACACAGCAGTTTTCCTTCGCCCGGCTCAGAGCTGAGAGGCCACAGCTCACTTATAGAGGCCGAAAGAGGATCTACACACTCAGTATCCATACGTACACACACACACAACACCACCTACACTGAGGATGTGCAGCTATCGCTGCCCATGTTAACCTGCGTCACAATGTCATGTGACCTGAACGTCCCGTTCAGTCCCATGTCTGCTGCACGTCTTATTTATTTGTTTTTGTGGATTTCTATAGAATGGTGGCAGCTACCTATGACTCCGCCCCTCAGTGAAGACATGTCAACAACAAACCCAAAGTAGTCGAGGAAAAGTCATCATTTACAATAAAATTTATACTCCCCGAAAATACAAAGTATTCTACAACATACTTCAGTACTGTAGTTAAGTATTTTTACTTTCAGAAAACCAACATACAAGTGAAGCAGTAGAGACCTTAATAATGTAATCGTAGTCCTTTTAGGTCCTCATTTGATATACTGATATTTAAAATACTTGCAAAGCACCTTGAAGTGTCTTAAATTATTCATCACATCCTCTTCAATTTCACACCTGTGATTGAGTCGTACAGTAAAGGAGGAGCGAGGAAGAACCAGAGTCATCCTCAGACTCTCCTCATTTATTGACCACCCTTTGGATCATAGCCAGGGAGGGAGGGAAAAGAGATGGAGGAGGAAGGAGATGGAGAGAGCAGACACAGGGTGCGAGTTGGAGGAGACAATGGAATTTGATGAGAGAGAGAGAGAGAGGCAAGGACACAGCATTCATGAACAATGATGACCATTAAACAAACTGTCCACTGTCCAAATGGTCTCAGCGAAGGTCTCACTCACTCTGTCTGTTCCGAGTGTCCTTTTTTCTGCTGGGTTTTTTGTCCATTAGCCAGATTATCCGCTCAATACAAGTGGGTCAGGAGTTGGGCCAAAGATAATGAGATGGAGGCATGATGGACGGATAGAGACAATGATTTGTAGACCGCTTTACAAGGGAATTATGCTAGGGAAGGACAGTAACTATTCCCCTCCGCACAACTTAGTTGTGCTCAGTGGACAGTTTGAATCCACTCAGAATCCACAAGTCTCTTTTTTTCAGTCTCTTTTTTTTAACCTGCTGTAAAAACAGCAGGTTGACCAAAAACCACTCCCATAATTCCACACAAAATTGAAGTGTTGGAACAAAGTGGTGTCATGGAGTCAGATTTCAGCCCCCCGTCGGATGACGTCATTTTGTAGCTCAATGTCTTGTCAATGAATGTTCTGTTTTTTAAAATCTGTCCTTGCATTTTCTGCCCTATTTTATTTTTGTTTGTTATTCCATTCTCTGTCCTCCTGGCTGGGGGAGTCTTCCTCACTCTTCCTTATACGTCATTAAAAGTCCTCCATGTTGTCATGTGACTCAGACCTGACTGGAACCGATGCAACTGAAAATCCAACAGGGAGATGAGTAAGAAAAGTAAAAATCAGGGGGTTAAACTTTAATTCAAATTTTCTCATTCAGTCTGTTATGATTTACATACTCCCCCCCCCAGCCTGAGATGAAACAGAGATAGAAGTGAACATCCTTTCATATCGACCCCTTTGATTTCACCTCCACCCACCAATCGGACACAGCTCTCATTCATGGCCTCTCACATCCACCGACTTTAAAGCAGGCAGGCAGGCAGACAGACAGACAACAAATGGGCGGCGTCGCTTAGGGGGTAAGGGTAATCACACCTAGTGATCAAAAGGTTGCTGGTTTAATCCCCTGCTCCTCCAGGTCCCTGAGACCCTAACCCCAAACTGCTCCCGATAAGCAAGCAAGAAATGCAGTCCAACCAGGTGAGGACAGTTGAAACGCTGCTTCACAAGGCTGTTTGTATGTGTGTAGACCGTGCTTCATTCGTTGTGGCACACACGTGGATTCACCCTCTGTGATAAGAGAGGACAATGTATGAATCAGGCTGGCTGCACGCCCAGAGGAGTATCTCCTCTGTCCGCGTGTGTGAGACCTGTAAAGTTGTGGGTCGTCCGTGTCTTTTTTTCCCCCCGTTATTTATTTTGCATGTCTTGACCTCTTTCGTGTGCTTTTTAGTTTGGAATTCTCCTCACGCAATCTCCCCCGGGGCCCCCCATCCTCTTCTGCTTCTTGTTGCTTCCCTCGCCGCCCCCCTGAGCCCCCACCAAACCCTCTTCTCGTCTCAGCATCAGCAATGCTGGCACCAACTCTGACGAAAAGAGCACGCGACTTCCTGCGTGTTGCGTGGTTTGTTTGATTCGCTCCATTTCTCTGAGCTCGTTGGTTCAGATGGCTCAAACACCAAACGTCATCTGGCTCCCATCAGAGGCCGCACGGCCATTTTTCAACAGGCATCACTCCCTATCCGTCTTTTCAGTTTGTTTACGTAACTCTGTCCCACACAGACTTACCACCACGTTTGTATTATAGGGCTCGGTGGATTTATGGAGTCAATACAGCAGTACCGTAAATATCCTAAACTCAGAGCTGAGCGTTGAAGTAAAACCCGTAGAAAGGATGTTTTTGTTGTCAGTTCAATTATTATGGTCTCACTTGTGAATTTTATGTTTTTATTTTTGGTTGATTTTATTTTGACATCAAGATAGACACATAAAATTATTTTTCATAATTGTTATTTGTGTTATCAGTTATTATTATTATTATTAGTGGTAGTAGTAGTAGTACTGTAGTTAGTATATTCCATTAGAATCCCTCCGTATTGGATTCAATAATTTCAAACTGTTCTCTTCATCTACCCTTTGTGGTACTTGAAGCATCCATGGTGAGTCTGGAAATTTCTGTCTTTGAAACCTGTGGACTTTGAATCCGGTTCTGTCTGTCTCTCTGTCTGTCTGTCTGCCTGTGTCTGTCCATCTGTCTGTCTATCTGTCTGCCTGTCTCTTTGTTTGCCGGCCTGTCTATCCATCTGCCTGTCTGTGTCCGTCCGTCTGCCTGCCTACCTGTCTGTCTGCCTGTCTATCTGTCCATCTGCCCGTCTACCTGTCTGTCTGCCTATCCGTCTGTTTGCCTGTCTGTCTGTCCGTCTGCCTTTCTACCTGTCTGTCTGCCTATCCACCTGTCTGTCTGTCTGTCCGTGCGCCTATCTATCTGTCTGTTTGCCTGTCTGTCTGTCTTTACCTTATCTGTGGCAAAGTGTTTCTGACGAAAAGTATAAATGGTTGAAAATGGTTGTATTATCATTCATTCAGATTTTGGGATTCCATGGTTGTTGCTCTGTTGGTTTCATTCAGACGCCCAGAGTCCAGTTCATAGCCTGATCCCACTGCTCTGCTCTGGTGGTGAGAGGATGAGCCTGAACTCGTTATCCATTTATCTTTTCTCATTCAGTTTGATCGTAAATCGATTTATTCAGGCGCGTAAAAGTGTTAAAGAGAGCATGACGCCTCAATGGGCGGACTCCTGTGTGTGTATGTGTGTGTGTGTGTGGGGAGGGGG
>OMNV01011035.1:15132-26373 GCA_900303265.1 Brotula barbata | reverse complement strand
TCTTCATAAATTTATAGATGAGATTTTATCTTTCTACATATTTTATGACTACGTTTTATTCTTGTGCCTATCCTGTAAAGTGAGCCTGTGTCCGCTCTTCATGGAGTAAATCCATTATTATTATTATTGTTATTGTGATGATTATGATGATGATGACGACGATGTGGCTCTGGCTGTGCTTGTGGCTGAGCAAAGTGGAAGCTCTTTAAATCACAGAGGCTTGATGAAGACTTTCCGTGTTTTCATGCTCGAAGAATGAATTCTGCCAGCGTGTCGCTCATCTTCCTGCCCTTCTCTCTTACCTTTGCTCCATTCCTCCCCTGACCTCCATCCTCGTCTGTCTCAGCTGTCTCAGTTCTCTAAACAAGTCTGTCAAATCTTCCCCTCCGTCTGTCAACGCCCAGGTGAAGGAAACAGAACATTCATTGATTTTATTTAAAGATATGAAACAGATGGCTGTTGGAGCGTTTCTGAAAGGTGTTAAGTCTTGGATGGATGATTTTTAAAAAGACAAAACACAAGTTCAACAAAAGCAGCGACTCCAAACCAAACTTCAAGGATTCACATGGAAAACATTTTCCATGCTTTATGCCAAACACTGTTTCAAACCACAAAGTTTCATTTTGGAGAGAGAGAGAGAGAGAGACGATAGAGAGAGCGATGATGGAGGGGTAAATGGCAGGCTGGCTAAAAGTGAGCGAGAAGGGGAGAAAGAAAATTCCTGTGGATGGATGATGTGAGACAGGTGGATGGAGAGGAAGAAAGAAGATTAGATGGATGATTTGAAGAACAGAACGTGAGAATGAAAGTAAAATGTGAGGAGTAACAGAGACAGATTTATGTGTGGGCAGTAGGAAGTGTGTGTGGTGAACACTGTCCAGATGTATTGCAGTAACACTCGCATCAGTTTTTTACTGCAGTATTCATTCACCCTGAGTACCTCTGACTCTGTACTTCCTGTGACTCACTCTGCACCGTTATACGCAGATATTTTTAACGATCATTCAACCAAGGACGCGCACACACTCACACACCTTCCCTCCCTCCCTCTCTCTCTTTTGTAGAATGAATTCTTGCAAAGAGTTTTGTTTAAGGTTCGTTAGGCAGGCAACAAAAAATGGCACCGTTTCACCACATTTCACCATAAACTCAACATATACAGTCAAAATGACAAGTGCGCCTTAACCTACCTGCCAAGTTTTGTTGTCGTTGTGATATTGGGCCAAATGTCAGCGACGCCTCTCAGTCCGACTGTAAAGCCGCCCTGTCACGGTTCATCACCTGCTAACCACATGCCGCACTGCCTTAGCCTAGCAACTGTTGCCACCACAACAATGGCAGCGAGTGACACCTGGACATGGCGACATATTCAGAGTCTTTTAGAGTTAAAGTCAAATCAAAAGTTTTCACGAACTGCCAAACGCTTTCAGGATGTTGATGCAATGTTCTACTTTGATATCCTGTTTGACTTTTTGTCGCCAACACGGCTGCCATATTCAATTTAGCTGCTCACCCTACATAGCAAAATGATGTAATGATGCGTCCTGGTCTCCGCCCACAGGTATGCGTATCCTGGTGACCCTGCTCCTGGACACGCTCCCCATGTTGGGCAATGTGCTGCTGCTCTGCTTCTTTGTCTTCTTCATCTTTGGCATCGTCGGCGTCCAACTCTGGGCCGGCCTGCTCAGAAACCGCTGCTTTGTGGAGGACAACTTCTCCTTGTGAGTTCAAAGTTCAGTATGTCAACATCCTGTCTGTATAAAGGGGGGGGGTGGGTCAAGTAAATACTATAATCTCAGTGGTCCTGTTGGGTAAATGCTGGTTTTTAGGTTCCTAAGAATGCTGGCAGTTCTTGGTGCAGTGATACAAACATTGTAGATGCTTGGATGATTTGTCCGTCATCAACTTCAGGCACACATTAACGAGAGTCATATAACAAGGACGTGTTACATGATCGGCTTCAAGCCCTCATTTCGTTATCGTGTCTGCAGTTAAAAATTGAAGCCAATGATTTGGGGCCCTCTAGGGATTCAAACAGGCAACCTTCCGCTCACTTCAGTCTAATGATGTCCTGCGTGACTGTATGGGATCTACACCAGCAAAGCTCTCTAATATGGAGAATGTCAACAAAGTTGAGGCAGTCAGCAAGGTCAAACAGGTCTGCAGTAAGTCCAGTTGAATCCAGGATGTAACCCCCCCCCTTTTTAAACTAGGTCATGCTGAAAAGTCAATGATTTTAGTGATTATGGAGTCTCATCACGGTGATGAATGGGAGCGAGCCAGGCTGTGGAATAATGAGAGAGACCCCACGTGGCCCCGTGGTATATGGAACACGGGCCCCCATGACTTATTCATGCTCTCCAGTCGTCCTGGCTCCATTACTCTCTATAGGATTTATGAGATCTCTCAGCTGTAATTTAAGCTCATGCATAATGGCCTTGGTGAGCCGGTGTATTTTTTGTGGTCATCATCAGTTTTTGGACGTTTTCCTATCTGTAAGGTCCATCTGTCTGTGTCAGATGAATGGCGTTTAGGTCTCACATATGTCGCCAATGTCAGTTACAATACACCATCTGTGGACTCATCGATGCACATTTTTACTCATTTGACAGCTGTGGATTTTAATGAGATAAAATGACAGCGACTCTTTAAGACTAAATTACACTGTGTCAGAGTGGAAATGTGTGGGAGCGTCCATTGGGATGGACTTGGGATACAGCAGGAAGATCCACAAGCTCTCACCAGGCAGATTAGTGTTCTGATTACACTGATAATTGTTGTGTTTTCTGGTTTAAAAAAATCTACATTTGTCACAAAGCCCACTGAAGGTCAGTCGAGGTTGACCGAGCAGCATGTGAATTCATTATCTTTCCTTTGGCCAGTTTGTGATAAGCTAATCTTAGTTTACATTCTTTTCAGGCCATAGACAACCATTCAGATGGCTCATCCTGTGTTGACATTTGGTCTCCGCTAGATGTTAACAACTATTGGATCTGGATCAATGCGATTTGGATCAGATCTTCAGTAGCTACAGAGCTGGTTGAAGAACAGTTCCACCATTATTGAATGATCCATTTACATTCATATCTCCTAAACTGGAGAGAGTGATTGTTGATGTTACTGTGGGGAGGATTACAAGGCCATCGAGTTAGATTATTAAATCACTGTAACACAAATATGCAGGCTATGACTGAAGTGAATTTCCATGGCGAAGGTTTGCGCTCTCTGAACCTTCTGATATTTGATATCACCTCCTCTCGCTCGTCCCCAGCCCCCTGTCCGTGGACCTAGGAAAATACTACCACACGGAAAACGACGACGAGAACCCCTTCATCTGCTCACAGCCCCGAGAAAACGGCATGCAGCACTGCAGTTCCGTCCCCACGCTGTACGAGGAAGGAGGCCTGCAGTGCAAGCTTGACATGTACTCCTACAACAGCACGGACAACACCACCTGTGTCAACTGGAACCAGTACTACACCAACTGCTCCGCAGGCCAGTTCAATCCATTCAAAGGAGCCATCAACTTTGACAACATCTGCTACGCCTGGATCGCCATCTTCCAGGTGAGGTCGCCAGTTCACTTGATACTGTTGTGCAAATGTTGTTTTAGAAACATTTGTTAGTTTGACACTCGTACGCAGAGGCCCGGGCTCACTTCTCAGTGGCTGTACCTCCATCTTGGCTGAGTGTTCTTACAGTCAGTGAACATGTTCCACGCCCTCTGAAGAATATTTACTAAGGGCCATTTGGAGAGGAGTATTACCATAAGTGTGAATGTTGCCTGCAGTGATACCATAAAAAACAAGGAGAATTTGTATTATCAATCTTCTGCACTTTGCTCACTGGAATGTGAAATATGGTTTGAATGCCTCTTGGTTTTTATCCAGTCTGTGTTTTACTGATTTCTTTGTGTTCCTCGCCTCTTTGTTTCTCTTTGTTTGTGTAGGTGATCACTCTGGAGGGCTGGGTGGACATCATGTACTTTGTCATGGACGCCCACTCCTTCTACAACTTCATCTACTTCATCCTACTCATCATCGTAAGTGCCACCGGTTGTGTCCGTGTGTGTGTGTGTGCGTGCACGCACATCAATGAATGAACAAGTCCGAAGGTTAAGAAAGGACATGTAAAATTGATATTTCTTTGTCCGTAACCTAATTATTATCATAGGATGTCCCTGATGTGTACAGAGAATCCAGTATAAACTGCAGAGATGGGAGGATCAACTCTACTTATCCATTGTAGTTGCATCAAAACAGCCCCAAAATCCACATAACCCACAAATCCACAATCTGGAACTTTCCTTATGCATGTGCTGTGGTTCAGGGCTGTTGGCTTAATTTAATCAATTAATTTTCTGGAATCTCTTTCTACATGAGGTACCCTGAACATTCCACTTTAGTTCAACCGCCAAGATCTAGGAGCTACACATGACTTGGACAGAAAGAAGTCCGGTGCCTCACGCAAAAATACAGTAATTCACAAAAATTACCAGAGCTTTTTATGGAAAGTTTAAAGACTGTAATCTGTAATCTTGATTGAGACGTGAACGTGCAGTCCCAAATAATTCACTGTGATGACCAATCCAGGGTAATGATGACTTTATCCAACCTTGCCACGGAAAACTGAACCTGTCCGAATAAAGCTTAAGTAGACAATGCCCGATCATCGATCTATGATCCTCCTCCACGTGGTCTAATAACGCGTCCCCTCTTCTCTTCCTCTTCAGATCGGCTCGTTCTTCATGATCAACCTGTGTCTGGTCGTCATTGCTACACAGTTCTCAGAGACCAAGCAGAGGGAGAGCCAGCTGATGAAGGAGCAGCGAGTGCGCTTCCTGTCCAACGCCAGCACCTTGGCCTCGCTGTCTGAGCCGGGGTCCTGCTACGACGAGCTGCTCAAATACCTTGCCCACATTATCCGCAAGGGGGCCAGGCAGATGGCCCACATTTGCAGGGTCTTGGCTCGCCGGGCCGGGCTCAATGTCGCCGCTTCTCCCCCCAGCGTGGAGCCTCAGCGCACTCAGAGCCAAAGGAGGAGGAGGAAGTCCAGGTTGGGTTCCGTATCGGTCCACCACCTTGTACACCATCATCACCACCATCACCATCACCACTACCACCTGGGGAACGGCAGCGTGAGAGCAGGAGCAGGATTGGGAGGAGGAAGCATCAGGTGCTTGGAGGGTAGGGATGTGGAAGCTGCTTCTCAGAACAACAACGGAAAAGCTGTCATAGGAACCAGCTCTCTGGCCCCACCTCTTTCTGCACCTGCCACAATCTCTGACACAAACCTCACCCTTTGGTCCAAACCTTTGTTAGGTGCTGCAGACTCATGTTCAGTCCGCAGTGTTTTCCACATGGACTGCCACTTTACTCCCTCACCCTCCAATCCAGGGCCTAGTCCAAGCCCCTTCTGCCTGGCCCCGGCCCCTGCAGGCCGGGCCATGAAGAGGAACTCTGTGCCCTTTGCCGCTCCGGGACCGAAGAACTACCCCACCCTGCAAGCCCGAGCCCTGGCAGAGTCCCGACGAGGGAGTGTCGCCACCAGCACCCTGACTAATCTCAACCTCAACATCCCACCAATGCCTCTGGAACGACGACCACAGAGCCTGGTGGATACCCACAATCCCACAGGTAGACGCAACAAACCAGCAGGGCTCAGCTCACTACTTCACCAAAACAAAGAGTTACAAATACACACAGGTAGTTAGTCATTTACAACATTTATGGACCAAGAAACAGCAACATTTCTGTGAAAATCTGAAGTGTCTGATTGTGATGACTGACCACTTCCTGTTTTGATATGATGACGCTTCTGTTAACTAGACGAGCCTATCTAGATCTCAGTTCATACAGCTGAGCTAAAAGGATTTGGGCCACACGAACAGAGACTTGTGGCTCAGTGTTCAGTTGAACTGATTCTACACTCCTTCAAAGACTTTTTAAACTATTCTATCATGGCACAGAGCAGACTGGATTACTTTAATATTTAATATCGGTTCAGTTCACCACACACCTGCTTATCACCATACTTCACCATCAGAAAATTAAAATACATGGTGCAGATCACTACTTCCTGTCTCTTCTCAGTTAGAACTCAGCCTTTTCTCCCGGGCATCAGATGACAGAGGAGACAATTTCCTACTTTTCCAACTGTACTTGTATTGGCATCGACACGTGTTTTGTCTCTTTACGGTGGAGATGCCTTCAGGACCCGAAAGGGTTCATCGTGATTAGGGTTTAATTTCCATATCAACGTTGATGCAGAGCTTATCAGGTGACAGACACCACAGTAAATCCTGCGATCGCCTCTATGCCGAGTCTTTTATTGATTTGATGTGATTAAAGCCTCAAAACAAATGTGTGTATTTTTTTTTCCATACAAGACAGGAAACGCGCTAATTACAGTCGATAAATGTTAATCCTTCGTCTCGTAGCTTTCAGCCAGTTTAGCGGCGTACCGGCCAAGTTTTAAAAGGCAGTAGGCTCAGCAAACGTCAGGCTGGGTTTGTTCAGGTCGGAGCGATGGTGGAAACACTGGCTGTCATCCAGTCAGGCCACAGCGAGGCATTACTCATGGAGAACGCGCTGCCCATCTCTGTCAAACGCTCGCACACGTCCAAAAATGTTGTTGTTCCAAACACATCTTTTCTATTGGATGGGACGTTCTGTCTAAACTGCTTAATTCGTGTGATTCATCACAATCACGCAGCTTTCTAGAATTTCTTCGTCCGACCTTTTGTCCTCCTTTTCAGCTCTGCTCTCCTGCCAGCTGTCGGCTCGCGACCTCAGCGCCACCAGCAGCGCCATGGACAGTGCCGCTCTGACTTTGGACCCGGAGAGCTGCCCTTACTGCGCCAAGGCCCTGACCAACGATTCAGAGGGCGGCACCGATGGCAACGAGACCCCCGGCGACTCGGACAGCGAGGGCGTCTACGAGTTCACGCAGGACCTCCACCACTGGGACAGGCGCGACAGCCGTCCGCCCAGGAAGAAGCGCCGCAGGCTGGGCAAAACGGCTGCCAAAGTGGTGCACTTCTGGAGGCTGGTGTGCGACACCTTCAGGAAGATCGTGGACAGCAAATACTTCGGACGAGGGATAATGATCGCCATTCTGATCAATACTCTAAGCATGGGCATCGAGTATCACGAACAGGTAACATAACAACCGTTTTTGATACAGTATTTTATTCTTGAGAATTATTCATTTATTTCAGTGCACATGCAAAATAAAATGTATACTTCTACCCTTGCGATGTAAAAGTATTAGGACTACTGTTACAAAAAGAGAGGTTTGAAGAATAAGGCATAATATTTTGAGAAAAAAATTGAAATGCTGTGAAAATTAAGTTGGAATATTCAGGGTTAAAAAATTTGGCTCCAAGAAAAAGTAACTAAGAGAATAAAATAGTAAGATTTAGAGAAAAAAGTTCAAATGTTAAGAGAAAAAATCGTGAAATAAGGCAAATAAATAAACAAATAAGTCCAAAAAAAATACGGAAACAGTATCACAACGAGAAACTCTTTGTAAGTACAGTTACCCAAAGCAAGTACTTTGGATACTTAAAGCGGCACTCGGGGTGTTACTGTTATTGGTTTACATTTAATGAACTTTACTCCCAGTTCCACTGCTGTCAGCAGCTGCTAAGCTAAGTCATGTGTACTCAAGTGTTTTTTTCGAATCTCTACTTTTACTCAAGTATGACTTCCAGGTTTATCCACCACTGTGTGCGATGGTGTGCGATGGTGAGTGATTGTGTAAGATTGTGTAAGCTCCACACTGCTCCCACAGGTCCAACTGGAATTCCCGATGTCTCTCTGTGCTCTCGTTTGTTTACATGAGTGTAATTACAGCCATGTGGGGGGGGACGGGGGACGGGTGGAGGGATGAGAGTGAGGAAGGCCCTGTAACATCTGACAGAGATTTTCTTGCTTTCTTTCAGTTTCACTCCATTGTTTTCATCACTCTTGTCGTGCCTCTTTCTGTTTGCTGCATACCTTCGTGCTGTGAGAGTAAATTGTTCTCTGGCTGTTCACCAGATAGTCACACACACACACACACTCGCGAGCACACACACATCTCGTGATGTAACAACATATTTACTAGAAGAATAGAATATCTTCATTGTTATTGCACAAGCAGCCAGCATAACGAAATTATGTCTGCATCCCCCGAGTGATGCTGCAAAACAGCACCACTGAATGCAAATATATGAAAGATTAAAACAGGCTTTACTTGATACATATCTATCCTTAATTCGTTAAACCTCTGTCAATTCATTTGCAATTTAATCCTCCGTTTAAAAGGACCCTGGATGAATTTAATGGGCCGTTTTTCATAACCACAGTAATTCAACTGTAATCTATCAATATGTGAGCATACCATAGAGAAACGGTATCAAAGATGTCAGAAATCCTTGAAAACTCACAACCTGTGACTTAACCAACACTACGGTGAAGTTAGATTACTCTCGATTTGTGCCAACATTTATTTTCCTTAAGTTTTCAGTTACATTTCTGCGTCTGTTGGTCTGTTAACTATATTTCTCAAAAATAAAACCATTGACCGTTCATGGTAAGGTTGTATATGATCCATGGGAGGGACCCATGACGGTGTGGTTTGCGTGTGTCATGGATGGGAATCTACGTTCAACCCTATAAGACACCCCCATCTACAGCTTGCTAGATTTTTTGCCATTAATTTTTTTAGTTATTTTTGGGGATATTTTATATCTACTTCAACAAGTTTAGCTCAATTATCACAAACTTGAAGCTACACAACATCTGTACCAGAGAGGATAAAAGTTCTTTCTTTTTTTTCCCGTATTTGATTTGCTCTAATTGGTTGCCAAAGTCGAGCAGCATCTTCATCAAGGGCCCTGATGGTGGCGCTATAACAACAACAACTCTGTCATTGCCACTGCACATGATCAAGTCCAAAGTTTTTCAGTGGGGGGAGGGGCTGCGATTATGGTCTGGTCAATAACCATAGTCTGTTAACCATTCGGCCTTAGTGGAGTTATGAGTGTGTGTGTGTGCATTTTACTGGGTTATGTCTGGTCCCTGACCCAGTCCATATAAACACATCCAGATGCCAAACATCCTCACCCCACACACACACACACACTCAGACTTTTTATTGGCTTCATCTCAATCTGTTTTCCTTCCTCTTCCCTTGACCCTGCTGCTTTCCTTCTGCGCTTCCTCCTGCCCTTCCCCTGTTGTGTCTCATCTTTATTCTCTTTCTCCTTCCTCATTTATTTTGTATTTCTCTTCCTCTTTGATCTAGTCTCGTCTTCTTCGTCTGCCTGTCTTTCCTCCTCTTCCTCAGCTCTTTCTGTCCGTCACCGATCCGTCTGGTCTCCAGACAGGCGGATCACAACTTTCCTGAGACGTTTCATTGATTCGTTAACATCGAAGCCCGAGTTTCTGTCTGCAGCTCTGCACAGCGTTGCTTCAGTTA
Source organism: Brotula barbata (assembly GCA_900303265.1). NCBI lineage: Eukaryota > Metazoa > Chordata > Actinopteri > Ophidiiformes > Ophidiidae > Brotula > Brotula barbata. Next base: position 16,908 of record OMNV01011035.1, on the reverse strand, counting down.
TGCAACTCGGCTTCACCTCAGGAGTTTTGATGGCGCAAACATGGTAAAGACGCCTTCCACAGAGAGGAAACCCACAGTACGATATCGCTCTGCCAGAGAAAAAAGTAGAAAAGTTGTACCGTTTCAAGGAATAAGTCAAAATATTACAAGGAAAAAGTTCCAAAGTAATGAGAAACAGTTGTCGTGTTTCGAGTAAAAACCTGAGAAAAATTTAATTGCATTGAAAGAACTGGAAAAGACATTCAAAATGTTAAGATAATAATGTGATGAGTCATTCGTCTTTGGAGACAAAAGTTAAAGTAAAGAACGTTGTAACTAAGTCGGCGGGGCGGTTCGACTCTGCTGCCTTTGTTTATGTACCAATCAGGTTGTAATTTGAAATGAATACATTGTGGAAAATAGTTTGTCAAATCTCGGCGTGCTGTCAGGGAGTGACTGCAGCATAACGAGCTGCACGTCTGTCCAGCTGCTGCGTCGGAGCTCGCAGACGTTTCCAGCCACGTGCAGACTTGACAAATGGAACGTGGCCTCTTCAAACGTCCACATACTGTAGGTGTTGTCGCTCTGCACTGCGTCAGCGTGTGCCGCGTCGGAGCCCTCACCGTCCGTGTCTGCTTCCCATCTCGTACGTACGCACAGACGTCCTGCCGTTGCTGCACGCCGCCACGCTGGATGTAAAAGTGCTGTGTGACCCGGAGATGGAAGGATAAAAAGATGATTTAACAGAGGGAGGACAGGGCGTAAGGACTCGGAGTGATGGGGGGGACGAGCGGACGCTTGGATGTGTAAGGAGAGGGCGTCTGTTTTATCTCCACGTGCAGTTTAAGAGCGTTACCTATTATGGCGCAGCTGACGGAATATTTGTGCGTCTGCCAACTCTGTGACAAAGGCCGGAGTGTGTTTACTCGCAGAGGTCAGCCGCTCTCGCGTTATATAAGAAACAGAGACGACCCACCCTTCACCTCATGTCACCAGGACCTCGTCAGTCAGAGCAGTCGGGATTAGAGGATAAAGAATGGAGTCAAATACAAGAAGAATTTCTAAACGTGAACCAAAAGGATGACTTTTTTTTTTTTTTCAAAGTTGTACGTATTATTATTATAGATTAGAATGAAGCACATTTAGTGAAAACTTAAAAAGTAGTAGTAGAAATGTTAGCAGAAAAAAGTAAAAATGTCAGACCAAAAACAGACAGACTGTCGGGTCAGACCTGCCAATGGCAGCGACTGGTTTCACGGATTGCGTTCCGTCGTCATCACGTATGCTTTCGTGTCTCTCACGCACGCACACACACACACACACAGTGGTACACGTTGAGGTCTCTCCTCTCCACGTCCACACAGTCGTGGAGAGACCTCTGTCCGTCTTGAGGCAGAGACCGAGACAACGTGAAGTCAGCTTTTCTTCTGCTCAGTACCAGGGCATGTCTTGTTGGCATTCGGAGACTCTGGCCTCCTGCCAAGACGGGCCTAAGAAAAGTGTTTCTCTATTTTGTACAATGGCTAGGCAGACAGCGAAACAACGGCTTCTAATCCTGGTTTACAGAGGGAGGACTTCCCAGCCCTAAAGGCCACGGAATCACAAAAAGAGGGAAGTGATTAAAGTCCAATCCGATGCTGCTGCCTATATTTAGAAAGGGCTCCTTTCTCCCGCCTGCTTGGATCTGTTTCAGGGCCGGCTGTTTACGACAATCCTGATGTAAACCCTCGGCTCTGAGAGACCGGGGAAACCGCCGGACGGAAGTTAAGGCTCGCGGCGTTACACCCGTTAGTGTTC
>OMNV01011035.1:0-15105 GCA_900303265.1 Brotula barbata | reverse complement strand
TACATCAGCGGTGGCGTGGTAGAACTCGTCCTGTTCCTGCTCCACCACTAGGGGCAGCATTTCACATTGCTGAACATGAAGCCATTTTTCATTGGATACACTGCTTTGTTTTCATCCACTTTTTTGGGTTGCAGTCATTTTTGTCCCAGTGTAGCAAAAGGTTCAAGTTTTTTTTTTCTTCTTTGAAGTCTGACGGTGTGGCTGGAAATTGAAGTTACATAACCCTTACCGTAATCACGCCTACATGGTTACCTCGGCCGTTTGTGTGTGAATGGGTGAATGGGAGGCAAACATCGTAAAGAGATTTGAGAGATCTCAGACTAGAAAAGCGTTATAGAAATGCAGTCCATTGATCATTTACCATTATAATAGTAATTGCATTAAAGAGAGAAGATCATGTGGAATAATACATTTGTGCACACATACAGTATATGTATATCTTTTTATATGTATATATGTGTATAAAATGGAGACGTGATGACTTTGAATGCTGTATGTAGACAGACTCCAAATGAGCTCACCACGACCAGATCTATGCAGGCTGAAAGGGTTAAAAAAAAAACATTTAAAAAGCATTAAACTCAACCGTACAGCAAACAACACAATCAAGGCTGTAATGTGGAAATTTAAGCATTTGTGTCCCTCATCATCATCATCATTATCATTGTAGCCATGGCAATTGTATCTTCCAGTTTCCTCTCCTCTCATTCACACACACACGGGCGCGTGTGGTGCTGCCTCACTGAGCGCAGCGCAGCATCCCGTTTAGATCAGATCAGATTAGATTAGATTAGGTGACGTTACATTAGCACTAACCAGGTTAGGCTCCTCTTCATCTGACACAGTTGACCTCCTCGTGCTGCTGCAGTCTGAAGGAAGTAATTAGGAACAGGAAGACATCTCTCTCACTCACACACCTGAACGCTTTCATCTCCCTCCAGGCAGCCTGCGTGCTTCAGACAACATTCCCCAATTAAGGAACGTCTGTCCATAATCTGGTAGCTGTCAAACTTCTGTGTGTGTGTGTGTGTGTGTGTGTGTGTGCGTCTCCAGTAGGGTTTGCTACGGATGGAAACTGGAATAATTCACAACAGGGAGTCAAATATCACAACAAAGCCTCTGTGATACTCTGATCTTTAATCCCGTCTCTGACCTGATGTTCTGATCAGCTGCACCAGACCTGATCCACGATGCACTGGAGTGACGTTTTTATCTTCAAAGGAAAAAAAATGAATCAGTCGCATAAAATTTTCATGATGTGTTGGTTATAAAAGTAATTCGACCGATTTTACTTCCCCACTAATCTCCGTATAAGAGTTTTCATAAATGGTGTCTGACCTGACATGGCCCTGTAGAGCTTATTGTGTGTGTGAGGGTATTTATCTGATCTAAACAGAGATCTAAGTGCGGCAGCTTTTGTTTGTCCTTTGAAGTTTTTTCCGTCGATGCCTCCTGTTCGTCTGAAGGATTTTTTTGTTTGTTGGCATACAAATGGATGAAAACAACGTAATTGCGGCATGAAAAGAACAAACAAACACTGATAGGAGAGGAGGAGATAAAACCGAGTGGAGGAGGAGCCACTGGGTGGGGCTACACTGCAGGTGGTTAGGAGATAGGCCACCTTCCTCCTCTTCGTCTTCCTATGAATTTAAATTAGCACAGTCTGATTTTCAATTAGAATAAAAAAATAATATCAAGCTTTATGTCCCTTCAGTATAGAACTGCTGTGCACGCTGAAAGAAAACAGAAACTTTTTTTTTTTAAGATATTAATTATTAACTGGTTTTGTTTGTTTTTTCATTTAACAGCAATTTATCGCTGTATTTTTGTTTTCTTAGTTTTCATCTGAGTGTTGGATTTTTCCAATAACGGTGTCTGAGCTGAGCTGCAGTCAGTCCTGTGTCACATGACCACACAGAGGGCCGAAAAGCGTCGTAGACAGTATCGTGTAAAACGTGCGAGCAGCCGTTGTTCACTTCCCGATGCTAGTGTGTGTGTGTGTGTGTGTGTGTGTAGCCTAAAGAATGGTCCTGTGTGGTGATTCGTGCCGGACCACCAGGAGGGATGTAACGACAGGCAGCGTGTTTACTTTAAGTTACATTAACACCTAAGTTCATCCTGGGGGGAGTGCACACACACACACACACACAGAGGTACTGAGACTGGAACACGTCATCTTAAGATCACTCTTATGTTCCCTCACACATTTACGATGGTGAATTTACGGACACAGAACAGGCCTCCGAGATCGCCACAGAGCAGATAAAAGACTTGATCACACTACACAGGCACACACACACACACACACACACAGCCCCGCCCTGTCCCATTTCCCCTTTGGAAACATGTCTGTGATAATTACGGATCCTCTTTTGTATCCACATTTGTACCTGTTTGTTGGTTTGTCTGCTTGCTCTCATTGGCTGTTTTAAACAGGCAGACACACATGCACACAGATGTGATTTGTTTGATCTACATGTAAACTGAATGTATTCAATTCAGTGGTGAATTGTCAATGTGTGTGTGTGTGTTTGACACAAAGGTGTGTGTGTGTGAGAGAGACGAATGATGAAAACGTTCCAATAATGAAAAATCTACTTTGAAAACTCACAGCGGTGTTGGTTGGTTGGTTTGTGTGTGTGTGTGTGTGTGTGTCTGTGTGTGTATGTCGTGTGTACTTTGTGTGTGTTTAGCCTGACGAGCTGACCAACGCATTGGAGATCAGTAACATCGTGTTCACCAGCCTCTTCTCCTTGGAGATGCTGCTGAAGGTTCTGGTCTACGGACCCTTCGGTTACATCAAGAACCCCTACAACATCTTCGACGGAATCATCGTCATCATCAGGTCAGCACTCAATGGAACATCCACCTCCTCTTCCTCAACTTCTTCTTCATTTTCTACAATTTGTCAACTTTTAGTTCTTATTTATATTTGATCATTATGATTATAATCACAATAACAATACAGAATCACTAAATACTCATATGACTCAGGAAAAGTCAATGTCTGCTTGAATGAGGCATATATACATATTTATATTTAAATAAAATTAAATTTATAGTGTATATTCTATATCATAATATTATCCCGTGTGATAATGATTAATAATGTATATTAGTATCATATTTTATGTATTATTTTTCTTTTAATCCAGTTGTGTGTGTGTCTGTCAGCAGTCATCCAGCAGGGGGCAGCACTGCAGTCTCTCTCAGTCGCACGAGTATAAATAAATTACTGACAAGTGATTAATAATGATTTCTGTCTGTGTGTGTGTCGCACAGCGTGTGGGAGATTGTGGGTCAGCAGGGGGGGGGGCTGTCCGTGCTGAGGACCTTCCGGCTGATGCGGGTCCTGAAGCTGGTCCGCTTCATGCCAGCCCTGCAGAGACAGCTGGTGGTCCTGATGAAGACCATGGACAACGTGGCCACGTTTTGCATGCTGCTCATGCTCTTCATCTTCATCTTCAGGTAGGCGGATGGCGAGGCCTTTACGGGTCCGTATGGCCAGGCCGAAATTCATCCGTTCATTGTGTCTCCTGCATCTGGCTGTTAGATCCAAACATGAATTTTTCTTCATCGTTTTTCTTCCCCCTCCTCCCCGTCAGTATCCTGGGTATGCATCTGTTCGGCTGTAAGTTTGGTTCGGAGCGAGACGGAGACACTCTGCCCGACAGGAAGAACTTTGACTCCCTTCTTTGGGCCATCGTCACCGTCTTCCAGGTGAGCTGTTTCACTTTTCTGAGCATGAATTAATTTCCTTAAACTGATCATCTTTAATGTTTCCTGAAAACCCCCAACTTCAAACGTCTTCTTGCATTGTAGTTGTTGAGTGATGTTTAATGTTCACACACATTCGAGTACAAACTTGATGTTTCTGACCTGACACTCTCAAGAAACTGACATGATCACAATGATTAGGGAATGTCCACCAGTGACATCATCTCGGTGTGTTGTGAGCTTGACAGCCTCCTAGAACAAACTAAGGCTCAGCAGGAGGCCGGGACGTAGAACGGACGTCACCAAGCACAGCGACGACGGAAACGGAAACCAGCTTTGTTTTGAAATTTAACAAAGCCCTTTCTCAAAAAGACATAAAAAGTAGCAAGACCCCAGATAAAAGGGACAAAAGACAACCTCTAACTTGAAGATTGGCAGAATTCATGTTGGTGAATTTACGTTTATTTCACGTGAACCTACAAACTTTTAATTTTTTCATAGGTATTTAAAACGTCAACTTTCTCACATATATAATTGCGATTCCTCAGAGAGGAGCCAGAAACATTGATTTTCTCCTGCATGATTTGTTGTTCCCGTGTCATCCCGTTCCATACCGTGCGTGGTTTAAGCCCTCTCGCCTGGTGTCACCGTGGATTAGCGCCTCGGTTTGGGCCCCTCGTGACCCTCAGAGATCCATCAGTTCGTCTCTTTTGAATTATGTACAGCATTTATCATTCTTAATATAGTAAGCATTTATAATTCAGGGTAACATCTGATGAGGACGTGTTGAATGTCTGCTGCTCTCTTCGTGCTTTATGTGGGTTCTCAAGCACACAAAGCATCTTCATGAGCATAAAGACCAGACTGAGACGATGGGAGGACCACTGGGAGAGACAACAGTTTTTATGGTTCCTCTCCTAATCTCCTTCTTGTCCTCTGTCCCTTTCCCCTCTGTACTCCCCCTCTCTCATCATTTGTCCCGTCCTTGTCTCTTTTCCGCCTCAGATCCTGACCCAGGAGGACTGGAATAAGGTTTTGTATAACGGCATGGCATCCACATCTCCCGTTGCTGCTCTGTACTTCATCGCCCTCATGACGTTTGGAAACTACGTCCTCTTCAACCTCCTGGTGGCCATCTTGGTGGAGGGCTTCCAGACAGAGGTCTGTACGCCTTCATCATCTCCACTTCTCTTTCCTGCGAACTTCCTGTTCTACGGCGAATATTCTGCTTGGCTGCATCAAACATGATACTTCACCTACAGTACAACCATACTCTACGTCCATATACTACATCCATACTCTACGTCCATATACTACATCCATACACTACGTCCATATACTACATCCGTATACTACATCCGTATACTACATCCGAACACTACATCTGAACACTACGTCCGTACACTACGCCCGTACACTACGTCCGTACACTACGTCCGTACACTATGTCCATACACTACGTCCATACAATACGTCCATACACTACGTCCACACACTACTTCCATACACTACGTCCACACACTACGTCTGAACACTATGTCCATATACTACGCTACTACTACATTGTGGAAATTCACATTTGGGACTTAGGCTGCGTAACACACCAACTTTTTGGACATTCTCTTGCTCTCTACCCCTCTCAGAGTTGCTGGTTTAATTCCCTCTCTCTCGCCGTTTTTTCCGACTTTCCATCCGTTTCTGCAAACACTGCGTTTATTTTTAGTTGGACAAACTTTCCTTGCGTCAGGGTTGCTAGGCAACGGGCGCTTGAATGATGTGAGCCAAGCCGGGAGAGACACACGGTTCTCACACACACACACACACACACACACACACACACACACACACACACACACTGTCCCTTAACATTAGTTATTTTTCCTGATTTAACTTCCGTCCTCTTTATCATCTTTTTCATGCATTTTCCTGTTTCTCCCTCTCTTTTTTCTCCCTGTCTCTAATTCTCTCTCCCTCCACCTGCTCAAGCATCTATCATTTATCATCCATCCATCTCTACCTATCATGTATCCATTCATCCACCAATATATCTTCTCTCTCTTTAATTCTCTGTCCCTCGTCCCCTCTTTTATTCCTTTTTCTCTCTCGCTCTTTCTCTCACTCTCTCGTTGTTTTCTTAATTGAGACTCCTCATTTTTATGATACTCGTCTGTGAACTTTCACACAAACACACGTAAAAGAAATAACACACACACACACACACACACTGTATTGGCTGTGCGTGCCAGCAGCCCAGTAGATACACGGCAATTCTTCAAACTCTGCTGCCCGCCAACTCCACTGTTTTGAATTGAGTGTTTGTTTGGGTTTTTTTGCCGTAGCAACCGTTGACAAATCTTAATTCCTATATATTACAGACACTCTGATTTACATTAATCTGTGCTAAAAATATGATCTGGATTTGGTAATGATGCCACCAAAATTTTCCCGTACAAATGTGTCCAATATAGACTTATGTGCTTTTGCTATTATTATTATTATTTTTTCATTTAAATGAATAAATGCTGGTTCACATCAAGCTGATTCTAACTAGCTCAGTATCAAACAAGATTCTAAACGTGTTAGTGGCTTCCTAGTGTTCTAAAAAAATTCTATTGGTCCTGCGACAGTGTCAGACCTCAAAGGGTTAATTTTTTTTTCTCATTACATATTTAGAAATAAGTTCCTCTGAATATTTAAATGACACACATTTACACCTTTTCTCTGCTCTACTGACCGTAAGACCTTCTCTGGTTTCAACCTCTTGAAACCTGCCGTAGTGCCCATGAGCTGCACGTTGTGCCGCGGCGCATGGCAACATCGAATGTCACAGCATCCTCTAACGTTTTCCTTCTTCCTTTCCCTGTACTCACCTCTCTTCCCGTTTTCCTGCCTCCCGCTCTCCTTCCCGGCTGCTCCGATCGCTCCCGCTACAGGAAGTGTCCAAGCGGGAGGAGTTGCATGCCCAGCTGAGTCTCATTCAGCTTCCCGTAGACTCAGGGGTACGTACAGCGCTGCAGCTCTTCTCGCCGCCCGTCTTACATATGGAAGCTGCGGAGGTAGAATCCATTCTGCTGCCATGCTGGAGGTCCATCACAGACTTCGTTCCAATTTTACGATAAAATTCCGTTACGCGTTTTCCTCTCCAATTTGACATTTGTTAATTCTTTCCACCAGGCGGCGCTGTATGAGGCGTTGGTTTATGAATGAGCTGAAGTTATTGCTTCCCTGTTGCGCTGTGTTTTTAGGTGTTATTTTTAGTGAATTACCCCACATGGCCCTCTACACACACCAACGCTCAATGAGCTTTGGGAATTCAGAATTCCAATAATTGGCATGGTCGCACAGACATGATCGCATCATAAAAATGGGCAGGCTGCATTGTGAAGACCGAAGGACCTCCAATATGGCAGCTGGAGGATGGGTTCCCACACCGGAAGTCTTCTATTTCTTGCTTCCTGCATGATTCCCTTGCTACCAAGACTAACTGGTGCAGTGAATGATTGTTCTCAGGAAGTTCTGGAACAGTTGAGTTGGTTTGCAATATGTGTGGTCCTCTCCTTCCTCGCCGCTTCCTTCTCCTCCTCGTCCTCAACCTCCTCCTCCTCCTCTGTCTTTCCCCTTCCAGCCTCAGGCTAAAAAAACGCTGCTCCACTGCCTCCAAAAAGTTCTCTCTCTCCGTCTCTGTTTGATCTGGAACAGAAATGCACTGAAGGATGAGAGGTGATGATCGCCGACACAGCCCAATAATTCTCCACTTTGAGTTTGAGAGCTAATAAAAAACGAATTCCGACATCAAACGTGCCTGCATGACTCAGGCTCTGAAGGCCAGGACAATCTGTGAAATCCAGGCAGGCCTTTGAAATCCAGACGGTGGTACGTCTCGTCTCGTCTTCATGTACGCTAATTTTACACTCATGAATGTTTGTCCAAACATGACCCAGTACGTTCCGCATCAGGAGCTGGAACTTAAAAAATGCACTTTGAATGGAGTCTGCTGTCTGATCCTATATTTTTATACCGTCTGTGGTAACATATTGTAGCGTCAGTCCTGAATACCGCTGGGTTTTCCAATGTTCAGACACCAAAACTCTTAAAATGATAACCAATAAGTTGTGTCAGATTTGAAAGTCTGCTGCCGCGTCTGTTAAGGTTTGTTTGTCCTATGATGTTTCCAAAAAGTCCGTGTTGACGGACACAGAGAAAACTGAGTGGAGGATTTTCTCTCAACTTGTGTGTCAAAGATCAACAATGTAGAGTGATGGAAAAGTGTTTGATAATCTCTGAAATCAATCCGTTTGTCTTTAAGTCAGAAGACGGAGGGAGTGGGAGGAAAACTACGGGAACGTTTGGCAAAGCGGTCACCGGATGACAGACTCATTGAATTTATGGACCATCAACTTAATCGGAAGTTGGCTTCAGAATAGGTTTAGTGGGTTTTGTTTTTAACAAGGCTAAGCACAATCTTAATTTATTCTACATGGTGATCGTTCTGAAGCCCCTGATACAAAACGTCACAGAGGAAAAAGTGGGAGGTGAAGGAAGCAAAGACAAATGGAGGAAGTGAAGGCCAAGCCGAAACCTTTTCAACATGTTAGAAACTCAGGAGCACCGTCTTTTTCTCTCCGCGAAATCAAAAGAATACTCTGTATGTTCGTTTTGTACTTGAGTACCAAACATAAAACAAACTTCAACTGTGTGTGTATGTGCGGGGGCGGGGTTCTATCGAAGAAGTCTGCATTGCTGTGGACTTGGTTTTACATTAATAGTTTATCACAGCGCAGGTATCCAATCTAATCCGATCCAATTCAGGCTGATGAGTCTCAAACACACACACAACACACACACACACACACTAAATCTACCCTGGCCCTCCTATTTATGGCCTTTTTGAAGCGATGAAATTGAGATGGCTCCGTGAGTTGCTGGTCTATTATTGTCTGGCTATCAGCAGCAGCCAAGGTCTGGAACGTCTGCTGCCCAAACTGAGGTGGCAGACCGTAAACAAGCTCTCTCAGCATTCCGCTGTTTCAGGAACGGGGATCACCCCACTGAGTCTCCTGTTCCTCGAAGAACGCCGTCCACCACTTCTTTGTCATTGTTAGTCACAACATTTTTCCTCCCTGCCTGCATTGGGTTACATTTTGATTTGGGATTTTTTTTTAAATTTTTTTTTTAGATTTTTCTTACCTACAAATTAGCTTCAAAATGCTTTAAAAAAGTCTTCAGGAATTTTGCCAGATTTTAAGAGATTATAAATATGAATATGGATGATGTACAGGCAGTTTATTGAAGAGGTTTTATAGCCTTAGGGAAGAAGCTCTGGAGTTGACATGTGGTCTGGGTAAAAGTGGAAAATGTCAGTCTCCTCCTCTTGAGGATGATGATGTCTATTCTATATTATGAACGTGGAGCAGCTGGGCCCTCTTTGAAAACCTTCACCTGTTCGTTCACGCCATTGTTGAGAAAGGATGAAGTCACGTCAAGTCTGTTTGTTCAGTTGCTTTGAACCGGGCCCAGTCCGGTCTGGTCCTTACTCTCCATCCACAACAAAGACCCTGGTCTGAATCCACGGACACACTCAGGCTCTCACCGTGGAGTCTCCATTTATCCATCCACTTACCTTTCACATTCGACCTGGGGTCAGCGGCTGGGGGTGGAGTTTTCTCTGCAGGACTCCACCTCAGAGGCAGGATGAGAAGAACCTCCAATCTTTCACGCTGCAATGATTCTGCTGAGGAGGGTTAAGGCTTGAGTCAGGTGGCCTCCTGGACACCATCCAAATTGTGACGAGACCACAAGCTCCACCCAGGATTCGTGAGAGGGTTTATAGATCTCACCTGATCTGGGAACGGCTTGGAATCCCCAGGAAGAGCTGAAAAAAAGTTGGAAAACAGTTGCATGGACTGATGATTAAAATTATCCTCTAGGATGAACCAAATGTGTGTGTGTTTGCATCCTTATAGGTAGGATGGGTCCACTGACTCACCCCAGTAAACATCGTTCAACGTGGTCTTTAAAGTCCAATTTAATCCCAAACCAACGATGCTTCTGTAGGTTCTGCCGGATTGCTGAATTTTCTTCTTTTTTTCTGTTTTATTGGCAAGCAACCCTTATGTTCCATTACTGGCACCAACTGGACTTAACTGTGTGGTTGTCATGCTGAATAATCTGTTACTTTTGTTTCTAATCATGACATCACCGAGACGCGCTTTACATGAAACAAACAAACAGCCACCGTCCCCCCTTCTCTCTCTTTCTCTCTCTCTCCTCATTTCTCAAACAAAGAGGAGGTACCCACGATGCTTTGTGCTGGAGCGGTGCTGGGTTCATCCAACCACAGCTGTGGTTTTGAATGAATGGTGCGGGGGTTGATGATGGGCCCTGTGGGCGAGCTGCTAGCAGTGTGGTTAAGACAGATTTTTATTTATGTGCTGTGTTAAATTGAGGTGGGTGTTGAATTTGTGTGCACATTCGTCACTCGATGTTGCTGTGTTCACTGCTTTGAAAGAGGAAATGTTTCCATTACTCCAAATTTACATCATGTGACATATGGTCGGGCCCACGTATCTTATAACCATCTGTTCAGTGATTGGACATCAGGAAAAGGTAGAACAAGCTTACTGTCCGAAGGCCTGTGGTGGAGAGAAACACAAGGCAGCTTTAAGTCGATCAAAATAATTCAATCAAATCAAAAAGGGGGCGTAATGAATCATTTACCGGATAATTGGTGGCCCTCTTAGCTGGGGGCCCCAGGCCGATGCCTTCCTCACCTCGTCGTAGAAAGTACCAAAAAGGTAATTTGTTAGTTTTAAAGGAGGTGCGTGGGATTGGATCCCGAGGCTTGTCTGCTCCGTTTATTTATTCACTTTGCTGCCACAGGGGTCGGACTCACCGGCTCGACTTCCATTAATCCAAACCCATCTGGCATCTGCTCACACATTCATGGAGTCCGCGGGACAAGACACACAGGCAGGAAGACCTGCTGCAGTAACTCCGAGGGAAAGACGAGCAGGACGGAGTGAAGTATAAACTGACAGCGAGGAGGCATTCAGCCCGAAATCTTGTCTGGTCCAAACTGCTCCTCAGGCCAAACGGTAGAAAAATGCAGTGGGTTACTCTGTGGAACCTACCCACAGACAGGTAGATCATAAAAACCTACCATCCCAGGCGGGGTAACAATGAGCGTTCAGTGTGTGAAGGGATGTGTTAGTTTGACGTGTGTGCAAATTGTGAAGATCATTGTGAAAAGTTCGCCCACGCTGAAGCTGTGCGGTCGCTGCTTCCAGGTCACAGCGGGTTTTGTCACCAAGCTGAACAAAAATAAATCTCCCATGGCGTTTTCTCTGTGGGTTTGTTTGCGCCGGGAGACGGGAAATGACCTGTGTGATTCCGAAGACGACAAATCCAATCGGTCGCCCGGCGTTGCATGTTGCTGCATGTTTTCGGTGTGGATTCTCACATCCTCGCATGCTGACGCTGTCCGAGCAGTTCAGTTGATAAACAGACGTTGCACGCCCTACTGAAGAGAGAGAGGTTTTCATTTAATGATGTGTGTCTGTCTGTCTGTTCAGGGGGATGCTTCCAAATCAGGTTCGGAGATTGATTCCTTCGCACGCAGCATGGAGGACGTCAATGGGAGCAAGAAGGATTTATCGGCCTCTGCAGGTGACCCTCACCGCAGTGCACGCTGGTTTCGCACATTTCTCTCTGATGGTTTTGGGGGTGCTGAGTTCCATCATGGCTGTCCGATGCCCCATTGTTATTCCGTCCTACGACCTCTTTACTGTTACGCCGTCCTATTTTTGTCGGTTCTCTGCGTTCCGTCTCCACTCTGCGGTCACGTGTCCCTCTTCTTGCTCAGCGACTTCATCTATAATTCCTGTAACGCTGCTTTCTTATCCCTTCTAATCTCCGTTAACGTAGACTGAAAGCCCTACAGTGTGGGGCGTCTCCCCCACGGTCCTTAAACCTCCTAAGCTGACGGTTGGTGAAACCTGCTCGGGTTGCTTCGTTAGAGCCTCATTTACGTCTGGTAGGCCTGGGATAAAGTTGGACAATGGCGGAATTAGTCTTTTTTAAAGTTCCATTTATGTTTGTGTTGCCGTTGAACATAATATTCTCTCCCACGCGTCCTGTAAGATTAATGTCCTGCTGAAATATTCATGCTGCTGAATTTTAAATACACTTTGAGGCTTCGCTGCACTAAACATTAACCCTCTCCTTCCCTCGGCACTCCACCAGTCGTGCCAGTAAACGGACACGTGGAGGTGAGGAACAGCCTGACTCCGCCCCTGATCACCCACACGGCAGCCACCCCCATGCCTGTACCCAAGCTGCCCGTGGGCGGTGAGCCCGCACTGGGCTACGAATCCCGCAGGGCCAGCAACGTCTCGGTGGACCCGGCCTGCTATGACAAATCACCGGTCAGTAACCATCGCTACCTGACTGTCCAAACGTTGCACCATGACAGAAATCATATTATAGGTCTCCCTGTGAAGGACGATGGAAACCACGGCATCAAGTTAAATCGCATGTAAACGCAGACAAACATGTCTGTAAATACTTCACTCCTTTCTGGTCTTTCGTGCTCCTGTTAAGGTGGCCACACTGTAACAGACGCTACAACGTTAGCGAGCCCCACTGCAGTCATTTAGCGCCGTGATAATACAGCCAGCGTAGGGTGCTGAATTATTTAAAAAAAAATGCAAAAAACAGCTAACAAAGCAAAGAAAAACATTAAAGATGGCAGCAAATCCACTGACAAACCTGACCAGACCATGTCCAAAGGAATTGACAGACGTATCATACATTCTGTTATCATTCATGCGGACACCAAACTAAAGGAAATCACAACCCAGGTAAATTTCACCCACGTTGTTTGTGACGTGGTGCGTTAGCCTTGTAGGTCACATGGTCTGGTCAGGTTTGTCGATGTAGTCGTCTAATCTGATGAGAAACGCGGGCGTTTTAGTAGCACCCTTAAACATATACAGTACAATTTAGATTAAGAATTTATGAACTACTTACATTAACAAGCAACCATTGTTTACTATTTACGTAATGCACTATTAATGTTTACAAATAATAAGCAATTTTGCAGTCATTGTAAATGGAAAAATATTGCAAAAAACACATAATTTATCTCATAATGTTCGGGAAATAAGTTAAATGTGTAAAAAAGACATCTTGAAAAGGTTAGAAGCGAACGAATAAGCGGTTCATTGTAGTGCCGCTGATTTGTGTAGCTCATAATGTTTGATGATGATTAATGTGGCGTGCTGCTCTGACACGCCACAGTGCTCACACTCCACTTACCGCTGCCACTTCCACTCTCTGTTTGACAAACGGACGATCAGGATAAAGACCTGGGAAAATCCGACTACATCTCCACATCTGTTGCTGTCAGGCAGCACAAATTTCACCTTAGATCAGCTCCACACCGGACTGCAGCGGAGAGGACGGAGCGGTCTTTACGTTCACATTCGGTCACTGACGTTATACTTTTGAATTGACCTTTTTGGAACCCTGCCTTATTTATTCAAGTGTAAAATCTGCAGGTATCTTGTGGATTTCCATGTGCTTTGTGTCACGCTAACCCCTTGTAAAATCTATTCTGTGGATCCATAAGGCTCCAGTCAAACATAAGCAAACTCAGCCCAAAAATGTTCCAACGTACAAAAACCAAAAATCAATCCTGTCACTTTGGACCTAAACTTCATTAGAGCCAGGTTCCTGATGCTTCCTTCGCCAAACTATTGCTTCCTCTTCAGACGAGCGTCCGTAGCTCCTCCCCCAACGGCCCGTGGAGCTCTGGCAGCGGCTGGGCCAGCCGCCGGTCCAGCTGGAACAGCGTTGGTCGCGCACCGTCCGTCAAACGCCAGAAGCGTCAGTCTGGAGAGCGACGGTCTCTCCTGTCTGGGGAGGGGGGCTCGAGCTCGGACGAAGGTGAAGGCGGCGGAGAAGGAGAAGGAGGCGGTCTCGCGGAGGAGGACGGAGCCTCTCTAGCCAGGACGGACTCCATGTCCCAGTCGCAGAGAGGACCCCGACACCGCAGGATGGAGTCGGTGGAGACTCGGAGCTCCATGGATTTACCTCCGGACGCTCTGCTGCAGGTAGTTTGGACGTCTCTTCAGCGCCAAAAGAGCTGCAAGATTTGTCCCTAAAAATATCCAATAGTTAATTACCGCAACTCCTAATTGTCATTACAAATGAAATGATTGTCTTATATTTTCCGTGAAATGGACCTTTTCTCAGTCATGTTGGTATTACTGTTGAAAAAAATCGGAAGTCAAAATGTCGACTCAAGTCAAGAAAAAAAATATTACGAGGAAAAAAGTAAGAATATGAAAATGATCTTATAATATAATAGTTACCTTTGAGCTTATTTGGCCCATACAGGTTCCATACTTGTACCGCTCAGCCAGCATGCACAGCTCTAGACCCCCCTCGCTGGGCCCCTCGCTGGGCCCCTCACTGGGCCCCCCACGGCCCCCAGAGCACCGTGACTGTAACGGGAAGGGCTCTCCGTCCACTCTGGGACCCTCCCTGGAAGACAACACGGAAGAGGCTGAGGAGGACGTCACCCTGGTCAGTGTGTGTTTGCTTGTTCTTGTTCCTCTATTCTTATAAGGTCCAACCCAAAATCAGATCAGCAAGATGGCACACGGTGGTCACATCAACTGTTTACACGCGTAGTAACAGTCCGATATCGGTCCAACGGCATTAGTCGGACAACACTACCTGACATCGTACACGTCCGATCTAAACCATAATCTGTGCCTAGATATGGGACGTGGATGTTGAATTGCTTTGCGTTTGCACGTCTCAATAGAAGTCTCTACTCGTCTGTGCCTGCAGGGTCGGGCTGCCAGACTGTTGCGTTGGCTGGAAAAGAAACAGCCGGAATGGTGTCGAGAGAGAGACGCCTGGGCACTCTACCTCTTCCCTCCAGAGTCCAGGTAGGGATCACACCTCCGCTCACCTCTCCGTCCCTCTGCTCCTCCAACCTGCTATGATTCCTCAGAATATCCTCCTTTTACAGTGTGCTGTAGACAAGATCAAAACCTAGAGTTCATACCCCCACCAAGGACGACTAATCCCCCCAAGTTAGACTCTCGGTGATTAAATGTAAACTTTGACAGGTATCCTATAACCAGGAGTGAATGAATGAACCGCTGGGTCCCACGGGTTTGGTTCTGTTGGCTCTGTTGGCTCTGTTGGCTCTGTTAGCTTTTTGTTACCTGTGTAAATGGAGAGATGTTTCAGATTGCTCTTGGCTCACGTCCTTTGAAGGATTTTTGGCGGTGGACTGAATGCAGCACTTCTTCCATCATATCCTTCCTTTACTGACTCCAGCGCCCTCCTACATTCTCACTCCGTAATTCTCTT
>OMNV01011031.1:5860-17650 GCA_900303265.1 Brotula barbata | reverse complement strand
CCCCCAGCCACAAAAACGTGTCTGTTAGGTTAAACGCTGCTGCCATTGCCTTTGACCAAGGCACCAGGAGGAAGTTGTAGAGTTGGTCCCGAGGCTATAGTGTGTGTGTGTGTGTGTGTGTGTGTGTGTGTGCTGCCCACCGCTCCTCATAGTTAGGATGGGTTCAATGCTGAGAAATAATTTCCCTACGGGGATCAAGAAAGTATCTTTCTCTCTTTCTTTCTTTCTGTCTGTCTTTCTTTCTTTCTTTCTTTCTTTCTGTCTTTCTCTCTTTCTTCCTTTCTTCCTTTCTTTCTGATGGAGACTACACATTGATAATCAGCTGCAGTTAAAAATATGAAAAAGATAAATGTTGGCCCTAACACAGCATCCTTCAGATGGAGACACGGAGACTGTGAGATGGACTCCTGAGTCATGAATGGATCGTGTATCACCTCTGATTTCTTTCACTTTACCGCGGCCTTCTACAAAGTTCCCAACCTGCAGATTGAGAACCAGTAACTACTTTCAGTGGTTGTGAAAGCACTTTGGGACCCCTGTTTTCTCTGCTGTGCTGTGATCTTACACTAACCCCGCCTCCCCTCGGCCCAGTCACACGTCACGGCCTTGAAGAACTCTGGCAGGTCTCTCTGTGGGAAGACATTGGCCCGTCGTCCACCGCGTCCTATTTGCACTTTTGCATCATCGGCTGTCACTCGCAGTGATTTATCTCCCTCCTTGTCTCTCTCGCCCGCCCTTTGCTGGTGTTTCTCTCTCCCACGTGGTCACCCACATTTCCTGTGAGTCTGTCTGCATTATTGATGAAGAAAGTGAGGCAAAGCCAAACAGACTGCAGGCAGCGTGGGGATTTAGAGAAGCGCGGGGGAAGGACGGACTGACAAACACTTTGAAGGAAGTAAGTCATAAGTGAAAACTCTGCAGCAGAGGTCACTCATATTTTAGTTTGTGTACAAATAGCACCGTTCGATCGATGTTGCTCCTCGTCTCGTGTCAGTGTTTGGTTTATTTATCATGAATTTCCAGCCTTTTCCTCTTGACAAACCAAAACTGTGAATCAGAACTATTTCTATTTTTATTCTACATAATCCTCTTTATGTCGATATAAATACATAAACTGGTTCCTCCTTTTTAGTGGTGCTGTTTGACAAAGTTTTACAAACTCTCCGGACCTCCATCTTGCGTCGGCTCCCCGTGTTTTGTCGCGTATTGCCGCTCTCGTGTGATGCTGAGTGCCTTTTATACCGCGCGTGCTCTCGTGTCGTTTCCATCCGACGGCCGATCCGTGTGGGCAGAGGGGACCGGAGAAGAGACTGGTAAATTCCAGGGACGTGTTAGTGAGAAGAAGCCCCCAGAAAGGCAGATTGAAGGCTGTAGGAACGTTACAGAGGGAAGTTTTAATCTGGGGTAAAATGTTCCCCTGTCTATATGGAAATGTCACTTCTTAGTGCCTTATGAAATTATAACAAGAGGTCTGACATCAGCAGATTAACAGACATCCACCTGAATTCTGCTCTCATATTAGATCTGTGTGATTGGCGTAAATCTCCAAATCTCTGCTTCTGAGAATTCAACCCGAGAGGCGTTATTGTGTGCCGATCTGTCAGAGAGCCGTGTTATTATCCGTGAGTGTGCTCATTAGCGTGCACTGTGATCCTTGACTGAAAGGAATCAGGGGCCTTCACGACGAAGCTGATGATGACTGAGATAGACGTTCGCCTCGGGGTGACGCGTCGGAAGCCAGACTTGGCCTGTCGATGACTTCATTTCCCATCACTTAGTCCCTGCCCGGCACCTTCTTCAACCTCCATGTGTGTCGCGGCTTGTCTCAGCAGAAACCCGGCTCCGTCTCCGCGCCGTTCGACCCCACAGGATGCTGGGATTATGCTGGAGACTGAAAGGAAAGGAAGGTCTCTCCCCTCGCCGCTGCTTTATTCAAGCAGTAGATAAGATTTAACGGTCATCTGCTTAATCATTCATGACTGGCAAATTAAGTCGACTTCATCTCTCGTGGCCTTCAGATGACTTTGTCGTTCCATCCTCCCGTGGATTGGGAGCGCCGAGTGAGTCACAGTGGGTGGCTTTACCTTTTCTCACCCAGAATAGTAGGATTGAACTGTCTGAGTCTCCCATCCAGGAGAAGTGGGTTGGACATGGAAATCCTAATAGTAGATATAAATATATATGCTGTGTATACCTTTTATATATATATGAACTTATATATGAGGTCAAACTTGGCCAAAGGGTGACACCAGAGCAAAGATCATGGGATTAAACTCCAAATAGCTGATTTTGATGGCAATAAAATAAAAAAAAATCATGGCAATAAACCCAGACTGAAGTGTAATTTGTTGGACAGGAGAATAGCTGCATTGTCCCTGGGGGTAAAGGTCAATCCCCCGGGGAGCAGAAACACGTTCAATACATTTAATGATAGTATTCTGCCCATTAGATTTTCTGTGTCCTGCACACAAATGGAAACTGATGAGTAGAGGCCACGGGTTCACCAAAACATTCGGATTAACCCTCAGGGGAACGTGAACGTCTACTCCAAATTTATTGGAGATCCATTCACGATTGGGGACATGGTGTCACGGCTGCCGAGCAGTCGGTCAAACGGAAAGGTTCAGCTCATCTTTGTGCTCGTGGAAAGTTGATGGGGTCATCAAAATCATTGGGTTTAATCCTCTGGGTGATATTACGTTTACCAAATGTCATGGTAGGAAATAGAAGCAAATTATTCTCTCTGTTTGGAAAACTTCCCCACCAGTCGACATCAAATTCTTGTATTTAGCTTCTTTTTGGGAGTTTGACTTTACTTTGTCTCAGATTTTTTTATTACTCAGATTAGATTCTGCAGAGGCGAGTGAGGTAAAAATGTCCCATCTCATTCATTTTCATGAAATGACTTCAGTCAAAATGAACGACAGATGTCCCTGCCACATTCCCACCGCTCTTCCTGTGTGAGAATGAAGACACTGGATGCATTAGTGTGAGTGTGAGTGAATCTGGAGCCCTCCCTGTGTTTTGTTCTCTGTTTGGACGGTCTTTGCCCCGCAGCTACGGACTAAACAAGCCTCGGCTCATTTTATTACAGGCCCGTCTGAAGTAGAGACTACACACTGCACCCATTCTCTCTCTTTGTTTTGCCTTTGAAAGGAACTTTTCTGACAGAAATGCATTAACATAATGTGACGTCTGGAGGCTTTTTAACACCCAAGTCTCTCATTAGGGCCCTGAGGGGACAAACACTGAAGTTTAAGCATGAATTTGGCTCCATTTTCGCCGAACGACACAAGCAGGTCCATAAACTTGAAGTTAGAATTTACATACAATTTGGTTGGTTGTCTGAGAGAACGAGGGCTGACACTTTGTTTGACCCCAGCTGATGGATTTATTGTTTTTCCGGGTTGCGAGAGGATGAACGATGCGTGATTGAATGCCGACGTTAAACGTTTATTTTAACGGTCACGACTTTGTAGCTCTTTTGTCTTAGTAGTTATTACGGGGTTCAAAGAGCGCAAAATTTGTGAGAAAATGACATTTTTTTTAATTCCTGTGAGTGCTCTGCCCTTTAAGTAAAAGTACAAACAATAATCCCGCACAAGCAAAAATCCATTTTTAATGTGTTCTTTATAAAAAATTGGCAGTATGGTATCATCAGTTTGGTACGTTTTAATTTCTCTTATTATTTTTACGTTTTCATTACATTTATTCAGATAATCTAATATATGTCGGTCATAAATCTGATTTAAATCAGAATAAATACACAGAAACAGCCCATGTGGTAATAATCCGCATAAGCATGTGTGTGCACCTGTGGTACAGTTTTTACTCGCATAAAGCGATTAAGCAACAACTCGTGCATATTCAGTGAACAACCAAATCCTATTCATTCCATCCATTAATACGCCTTAGGCCACATTTGATGTCAGAGTACAGCGTGTGGAATTGTTGACATTTGAATTGAAGTGAATTATTGACATTTCTGAGATACAATAATACGCTCATGTAGAAATGATGCTCTGAATTTGCAATAATTATCAGCTAAATGAATGACAGGTCCATGTGAAGGATAAAAGGTCATAAACGGAAAGTCTCCCCAAAATGGAAATATTGGTACCACAAAATTGTACTTACTGGAAGAACTCCCTTCTACGATACTTTAAATACTCATGGACAAGCCCACGCTGAGTGTCGAGTGTGTGTGTGTGTGTGTGTGTCTCAGGTGGATTCCTAAATATGAAAAGCCGTCCAGGCCCTCCAGCAGGACGAGGAGAGGTGTGAACGTTTGTCTTCCAGCCAGAACACGGGATTAATTTTTGATGAGCTGCCGAGTGTGTCGACACTGTAATTTGTTTGCTCCGAACATCAAATGATTTTGTCGCAATTAGACCTGGGGTGTTAAGAAGTGATGCCGTTATCCTGACGTTTATGTAATAGGGGAAAATTGCATTTACATGTCCCATTTTTCCTGCTTTGTTGCCCGTGTGACACCGTCGGCTGAGTCAGCCGTCCTGCTCAAAGGCCCCCGCCGGGTGTTTGACAGCTTAGTCTCCACAGAGCTGTTGTACTTTTATTGAGGATTTTCACCCCCGCCATGCTGGTACTTACTGGCCGATTTTGGTTATAGCGGCAGCTCATGAAGGGAGACAGACAGACAAAGTCCTGAGCAGACGGAAGGCCGTTAGGAGTCAGATCAAACAGAACACAAGCTTTGTGGAGGTTTGCGGGTACCATAACGACCACCAAGTCCTACTCTGGCAGCTTGGTATGGCTCAGTATGATCCAGCTCCACGGAGAAAGCCCCATCGTTCCTGAGATACTTCCTGTCTTTTAGATCTTACTAGATTCGCCAGAATTAACCTTTGAGTTCATTCACGTCATAGCATCCTCACATCATATAGGGGAAGATGATACAAACAGACAGTATTCAATAATCACAGGTATATTGGTGTTGTACACGTGTATAAGAAGTAATCTCACGGAACCAATAAATGTTTTAAAGACAGTATTTTATCTGTATCCATCGTGTTGCCTCCATCCATCCTCCCATCCATGATAGCCGATTGGGCTGTTTGTGTTCAAATAATAATAACACTGTTATCGTGAAATGTATTGAATACGTACGTAATGGATGTAGTACGCAGTATAATCTTCAACCAAACAGCGATACCGTGAGCCTCGTGTGATGAGACCCGACATTGTCTTTGTGCGGCTGCGATGTTTGAATAGATGTCGGAGAGGAGACGTGCCGAGATGGCAAGTCAGAGATGGAAACATCTGTCTGCAGAGTAATGAGGACCTGCTGGCTGTTCAGCCCACTTGGCCTAAAGTATGTTGAAAAATGAAATAATGATAATATCAACCCCTCATTTGGAGTGAATTTTTTACGCGACTGGAACGGAACTGAACGCCGGCTTCACGCGCAGCCAGGCGATAATGAGCCCCCTCTGCATGTGACTGACACGTTAACAGTTAAATCCTCCACCTTGGTATCACCTGTTCCGATTCCCTCCTCAATAGGCGTCCTGTAAATTTCACCGCCTCCCTCCGAGAGGTCATAAAGCAAAGAGAGCTTCTTTAACGAGAGCGATGCATTCCACTCGACCGCTTTATAATTCTGCACCCTGTCAGCGTTAGGTGAACAGATGTAAGCACTGCTGCAGATTACATGGTGCATTATACATGGTGGAAGAGCCCGGGGCCAACCGGGAGACAAGTTACAAAAAAATAAAATAAAAATAAGCGTGAGGTGTAATTACGGCGGACCAAGTGCTGTGATTTACTGTGAGTATTTTCAGTTTGGGATTAAAATTGTACCTTTACTCGATTGCTTTTATCTGATAGCTGCAGTCGCCGGTTATTTTGACGGTTAAGATTTTATATTAAAACACAAGACGAAGCCATGAAAAATCACAAAAGTCTTCTTTCCGTTCTTTGCGACACTCAATTTTTCTCCTCAACTTGCACTTTACGCGCTATGTCCGCCGTGTGTATCGTGTGTTCGCTTGTGCACGTCCTTAAGAGTGCATTCATAAGATGCAGTACCTGTTTAAAGCACCGGGGGCAGCAAACTCGCCTGATGAAGTTAGCCCAGCCCTTTGTTGTCAGCATCATTTAAGAGAAATCAGATCTTTTTTATTTGTCTTTTTTTTTATTGTTTTAATGCCAACCAGTGATGAGTTACGTTTCAGCTCCCAGACTGCCCCCTAGTGGACATCACTACTTCAGATTCACAAGTGCGCAAGAGAATAT
This sequence comes from Brotula barbata, assembly GCA_900303265.1. Classification (NCBI taxonomy): domain Eukaryota; kingdom Metazoa; phylum Chordata; class Actinopteri; order Ophidiiformes; family Ophidiidae; genus Brotula; species Brotula barbata. The sequence goes on along the minus strand of OMNV01011031.1, from coordinate 11,395 downwards.
GTCAGCAAAATAGCTTAAAGACCTACGTAAGCCAAACGAATCCTGTATTGAACCACTGCGTTCTTGCTACTTCTGCTCACTTAAATGCTTTGAGTACATCGTCCAACTGTCTTCCCAACAGTCAGACATTCCCCTCTAGTCTCTCTGTGATGCAGCAGTATTTTCCACACTCACACATGCCACACAGATGAATGGCTGTGTGTTCTAATGACAGATAAGGAGCAGCTCAGCCTCTTATCTCCTCACAGGCCGTACCCTCCTCACCTTGTTTTTACTGCCCTACCTCGCAAATTATAGCCGAGCCGACTTCGGCGGTGCTCATGTCCAGATGTTGCGAGGCGGCAACAAGGCCTGACATTACACTCTATCACTGCTGTTCCCGAGCAGCCCTCGGAACACTAATTGCAGCATAGTGAGTTAAAGCACCTCTGCGGCTCTGCATCCCAAAAACAACTCTACAGTTCAAGGCCCGTTTTTTTTTTTTCTTGCAAACTTAAGCAAACGTACAAAAAAAAAAAACAGCAAATTTTTATTCCAGTTAAATCTTGCAACGCTGTGTTTCAGCCTGGTTTGTTTTTTCAAAGTGAGATTTCACAACGGAATAGCTGACAATAGATTACACAGTAGCTTCATTTGTTCAGTCTGGCTTGAGTATCTATGGAGCTGGAGTTAAAATCACTGAGCTCAAAACAGCTCGCAGCCCATCTCAAACCAGCTTACTTCTAGAATTGGTTCTATTTTCATCATTCTTGCCCAGCGATCTGCCCCATGTCATCTCTCAAGATACCAAAACTGACCTCCAAATGGTCCTTATGTTGTAGGGACTATTTGGAGGTCAGTTTTGGTTTGAATGGTACCGGTACACAGGAGGAATCAATATATCTTTATTTGTAGTATCATAAGACTTTGAGGGCTCCATAACAGTCAAAAGAATTTCCAGCAGCCTGCGAGTTTTGCGGTGCGTCTGCCTGCCTGTCTGCCTGCCTGCCTGCCTGCCTGTCTGTCTGTCAGTCAGTCCGTGCTCACAGGAAGCGTTTGGCCTTCCGCCAAGACAGACCTGAGCCAGAGAGACAGACGGCAAAGAGCGGGGACATTCCTGACAACAAAGAGCCGATGGAGCGCGGAGGGAAGGAGGCAGTGAGGGTGGAGGGGGACCCGGGTGGGGATAAAAGATGATGATGATGAGTACTCGGTGTCAAGGAATTTTCTTTCAACAAACTTATCACAGTCGGGCCAAACAGAGGCTGATGCAAGGAGCAAGGAGCACCTGTAGCTCTCCTCACTGCAGAGACGCTAGAATATGTAAAAACTGGAACAGATACAATGAAAAAAACGGAAACTCACCTTTAATAATCCTCTAGAATCTGTGGAAAATATGTCGAAATATCCACCCCACTGGCAGAATTTAACTCGTTCAGTGGAGACGAGACCTGTGTATCGCTAACAGACAAATTTCGAGTGGATCACGTGCAGATTTTTGGCGAGTGTGTGTTTTTGTGTAGCTCTGGTCTCCGGTTTGATCCTATGTGAGAGCGGCTGACATCCTGCGTGTGTCTACACGTTTGCCTTGGTGGAGCTGTGAAAGGAGAGACCGTGGGATGCATTATTCAGGTTTAAGATGGCTAACATAAGAGCTTATGTCTCTTTATTCAAACCACAAGAGATAACTACTGAAAACAAAGTGCAAGTCAGCACAAAGCTGCAGCGAGAGCCTGAAAGAAGCAGACGAGAGGAGCAGCGCGTCCAAAAACAAGCCCGTGAAACTTTCATTTGAATATTTCTTTAATGCATTAAAACTGTCAGTACGTTTACAGTGATGGCAGAAGTTTGATTATATTCACTTTTTTTTCAAATGTCACAGTCATATTTTATATAATATTTTCCCCCATAATCCAATTTTTAACCCACAAGTCATAATAACAGACTCCTATTAATTCCATCCATCCAACTAGAGCAGTAAAAAACGCTGTAAAGTTTGGAGAAACAAGGTTTGGGCGAGTGGGGGAGTGATGAAACAGGAAATCAGGAACGACTGTGTATTTTTCTAATCTTGTCTAGTCTCTCTCTGCACAGTTATTTCACAGTTTCACAGTTATTTCTGCTGTTATGTATTGTATTGTCATTTATTTTATTTGCCATCATCGGGGGGGGGAACAAAATCACATTTCAACAACCTAATGTTTTAAGATTTCATTTCATAAGGAACAGTCGGTTATGAGAGTGTGAAGATCATTTGATTATGAAAATGATGGAAAGTAAAAGGTGATTTCAGCGACAACAGAAATTAAAAAAAAAAGCAATCAGAGTGAGGAATACCGAGCTTCTCTTCTCCTTTGCGTCCCCTATACGTGATGCTGTACAAGGCTGGAGAACGACGGTGACATTTCTGATCTGCGTTCCCATAAAATGAGCACATTCAGGGCAAAGGATAGGAAGGCTGCATCGACAACAACGATACAAAACTGACAAATGTCAGTTGGAAATGTCTTAGACAACCACCATCAAAACATGAGTAAACACTGGAATAAAAGTTCATAAAACTCGGCTCTGACCGGATTAGAAAGGACGGAGAAAAGTAACCTGGAAAGCTTTATTTAGAGTGGAAGCCATTACATGTAGAAGACTTCACAATGAACCAAAACATCACAGGTTTGTAAACTACAGACTACAGATAAGGAACACAAGATAATTAACAAAACATACAGCATCTGAAATTTGTCTACTTTTGTACGTAATGGACTCGAGCTACAACATAATGAATATAATATAACAATTATAATTCAAAAACCTGCTACGAGGCAGACGGCCAGCACAAAGAGCATCAGAGTCCGATGAGATCCCACCAACACAAAGTGCAGCTCTGCGCCACAGCAGAGGGTTCGAACCCACGGCCGCCGCCCATCAGCTCCAATCACTAACCGATCGGCTCGCATTTGGTAGGAGTCAGTACGTTTTATTTTCCATACAATATTGATGATCAAATCTTACATCGCCTCACTCGGAGTCACTTTTCTAAATAATGGACATGATAAAAGTACAATATTAAACATAAATATTGCAGCATGAGTCAGTCGCTAACGTTTGTGTTTTTGCCTTAGGAAGTTAAAAGTAGAGATTCACACGCCAGGCGTATCGTTTCCATTTTTGTAACATTTTTTGTTTACACTGAGTCAGTATTCAAACTCCCAACTGCTGTTTTCATTTAAAAAGCTGTGATGATGCAACGGGATTAAACCAGTTAGCCTTTGGACTAAACAACAAAGATAATAAGAAGTTGGTGGCAAAAGTCCCTCAGAGGAAAAACTCTGTGATATACTGTATATATGAGTGATATTTTATGAATTTATTTCAGCGACTCTGCAAAGGAAGTACAGCTGTCAGATAGCTGTAGTGGAATAATAAGTACAGCACTGCCCTTTGAAATGGACCGGGAGGAAAATATACAGTCAAAATGTACTAAATAAAAACTTTATGGCATAACTAGAGTACTTTCTGGACCGAGCCGCTCACACTCCTGCGTTTCTTTTGATATGGGTCAAATTTTACGGCACAGCCAAAAGAAGAGCCTTATTTAAGGTATTTGAGACACGACGCCGTCAGTCACTTCATAGTGTCATAGTTTACAGGAAGACGGTCGTAAATCCTCAGGAATAAAACAGAATAATAAGCTTGCAGTGTTGAAATGTAGATTTTCTTGACATGTAAGTAAGAATGCTACATTATAACGGTTTTATAACAGCATGATAACGTAAATATCAAACATTCAGGGACTGTTCAGAGTTTTTATTTGATTTTTTTCCTGTCGATTCTTTCTCCAGATTTGGGAATTTTGTTACAAGGAAGGGAATGATGATGGAGTTCCATTTATTCATTTGTTTAATGTAAAATCATAATCTCCAAAGCAACTTGTATTTGTTAGACCAAGATGGTACGCCGTTCAACAGTCAAGTAAACTATAGCACCTAAGAATGTCTCATGACTCTAAAGACCAAATGTGATTTAAGCTCAGCTGTCTGATTATTATTAAAAACCTCCTCATGTGAACCCATATCCTAAACCAGATCTACCTCTCCTTTATTACTGAATTCTAAATAAGTTTGGAGGTTTGGAACAAAGCCAGAAAAATACACCAACATGAATTAAAAATAACTTATCTGTAACAAAATCCCAATATATGAATCTCTTAAACGGAGGCAACCACCAATGGATTCATCTTCAAAAACACTCGAAAAGCCCAAAGATACCAAATATAACCATTAAGGGGAAATTTAAAGTGACACCCAACACGTCAAGACTAAAAGAGAATTTTAAGGGAAATTAAAAATACCACAAATACCAAAATCACGACTTTGGCAGAAACTTTGATATTTTAATGTCTTTTCTCTGGTATATTTTCAATTATTTATGGTTGTAAATGTGGAAATAAGCATGAAATTTCTTTATCAAAGTGTACACAACTACCAGTTGATTTATCTGTGTTTAAGGGGTTAAAGGGACATTAATGATAACTTTATTAAAACTACACACACTCCACTCGAACACAGGGACAGAGACATACTGTGTTAAGTTGGATCCACATTCTTCAAAAATGATGAAAAGTTTGACATGTTTCTGCTTTGGACTGTCCCATTTCTTCCTCCTTCTCTTTGTTCCCCACGTGTCTTCATATGCACTTATACCTTTTATGAGTCCCTAATGCATCATTAAGGAGAAACATTTCACAAATCTATCAGCAGTCTGGGAGTGGAGACGCCCGCACAAGAGGAAATGTGTTTTATTTCTTTGTCTCAGCCGCTAAGAATGCAGATAAATACTCTGATGTTCATCTCTCTATCCCTCCTCAGGGAGTCTGGCGGGGGGAATTTAGATCTAATCATCGTAAATTAAAACAAAGCTGAGACACGCCATTCTTTACTCCAGTTTGCTAATATAATGTAAAGCAGTGAATCGGTCTTGTCGTTTTTTTTCCCAATCGCCCCCAGAAATCTCCTTAAAAGGAATTTTAAGCCATAAAACGTAATTGCTGGCTATCTTTTCTGCTTTTATACATAATTGTATTACTGCCTGGAAGACGTTTGTACTGTAAGTTTGCTGTGTAAAGTTCTGCACAAATGAAGGTGAGCCTTGTCAGTATTGGTGTGTGTGTGTGTGTGTGTGTGAGTGTGTGTGCACAGGAGCAATCCAGACAAGAAACAACTTGTCTGGATTGGATTAGTCTTTAAGTGTGGAGTAAGCAGAAATTGCTGGAAGAAAATATCATGAATAAAATTCATAAGGAGGATCTGCTTAGCTTAGATGTTTGTCTCCACAGATTTCACCTCAGTAATCCTCGGAGAGGGAGGGATTACCCCGCAGTTCTCGTGGCATATTTCAGCTGTGCTCCAATCTCCCCGTTCTGGGCTTTAAAGTGACCATTAAAAATCTGACCTCTGTGACCTCTGGAGTGGTCCGTGTGGACAAAAGCACAGCTGAATGGAACAGGTGAAACGGGGCCGGCTTTAGCTTTTAGGGAGCGCAGGAAAGAGGGGGGGGGGG
>OMNV01011030.1:83064-102514 GCA_900303265.1 Brotula barbata | reverse complement strand
CACACGCACCAGCCAGCCCCCCTCCCACCTCCACTACAACCCCACGAATGTCACCTCCACTGTGCGCCATTCGCGAGTAGGAAAGAACGCAGACCCCAGGAGGAAGTACAGGTGAGGCTAATGGCTTTAATAATGGCTGCATTCCATTTAGTTGTCAGTGCCTTGCAGCTATCATAAATACTGTTCCAATTGGCCCAACCAGGACCTGATACTGACAAATGGAATGGGCCGCAGCCTGTAGTGGAGTGATTAGTTCCACCTGTGCTCTCCAAACAGTCCATTGTGCCCTGCGGCTCCCCGACGCTGATCTAAATGTGTCATAATACATTTGGCCACTAGATGGAGGAAATTCCCACAAAATAACCTCATACTGAACATACCCGTTATTATGACAAAATGAAAAAGTAATTATTGTTCAATAAAAAAAGAATCAGATGTGCGCTCACATTTTTGAGCATCCTTAACTAAAAAATGAATAAATAAATGAATGAATGAATAAAAATAAAAACGAACAGCTTGCCCTTAGTTATTGGAAACAGTAAAGGCAACTGAGACCAATATACATACAATTGTACAGGAGTGGCCAATAATGTGGTGAATCTCAGTGCAGTCATAACTTAAATAAATATTATAAGATGGGTACACTGCTAAAACTGGTAAAAATCAATGTAATTTTGACAGCATGTATTTGACTTAAGCTGAGTTAATTTAAATAATTTAAAAATGTAGACATTTAAAATATGCACTGTGTTCATGAAAAACATGAACATATAGGCTTAAAACATAACAACAAGGGACCAGGTTTCATAATAAAATACATTTATAACACATTAGAACATTATAAAACATAAATAACAATGTTTTAACACGGCACGCAAGCACTTAAAATATAACAATAGACATATAAGGAAATTGGTACAAAAAGTGGTCACTGTGTTCCTTCATTCTGTATCCCAGGAAAGTCTGAACTTCATTTTTAGTTCCTTTTCTTTGGTTCCCCTGGGAACATCTTAAGCAACAAACAGAGCATTGCAACCGCTGCAATGCCAAATAAGTCCTGAACCACCAACTACAGTAATTTATATGGCTTCATATTTGGACAGTCATGCCTTTGTTTAGCTCCTGCATAGTTTCAACACTGTACAAACAGGGAAATTGAATGACTTTTTAACATGACCCTTTATAAATGCATTTACCATTTTGTGCAAGCAGCTGTAAACACAGCACCAAAACAATCAGACCTATAGAGCATAAATCAACAGCATTTCAAAGTGGAAAAATAAATATCACCGACGTCAGGATTAGAGGCCGAACGCCCTTATCACTCAGCTTATATAGATTTGGTGTACCTAGTGTAATACATATTTTACTGCAGCTTCAAAAAAAAAAATGAGTGTGCTATAATTTGATCCTCTTTCTTCTTGCCCTCATGTTACAGGGAGGTCAGAGGTCTGGGTCGGCTACAATGTGGCATTCCTGGAGTTGGGAGGGTGTCAGTGTCTTCCTCTCAAGGACACTTCAGCAGGCTGGTGCTTACGGGCACATGTTTGAAGCAAGGTTATTATGCATTATACATAGACAGTTAGGTCTGGTGCATAAATTGGACACCCTTTAAAAAGAAAAACCCACATCATGGCTTTTAACATGTTTCGGTGGGGTTTGCTTTTTCTCTACACCATCCTTCAGCTAGCTAAACAAGCTACACACTAATACCTTACTCTTTTCTCCAAATAACTGGTTGTAGGGATATTTTCAGCAGAGGGGAGCTGACTAAGTGGTCTAAAATATGCAGTTCCTGGGGAGATAAACACAAATACTATAATAGAGAGCTAAACAGTAGCTACAAATAATTTCTTATGGCTTGTGGGGTGTGGTTTAAGACATCAGGTATTTAGATATAAGTTATCATTCACATACATAAGTGACCCATAAATGCTTTTCCTATGATGTGGCCTACATTTCTACCTTTCACTTTATTGTCCTTCCTGGACAAAGTAAAAGTAGGGACAGTGCAGAGAGACTTTACTACCATTTAGTAAAATATGTCTATGAGAAAGTTCAGCAAATATTTCCAGACAACGTTATCCACAGGTTGTTTCTCATCTTATTTTGTATTTGACACAATCCTATTTCAATTTGCTTTAAACTTCCTTGCATAGGCTAAAGCACAGCATTAAACAGGGTGTAAATTGTATTGACATTAATGGATTTAAAACGACCTGGGTTGTAATTACCATTTTAGCAGAACTAACACTATGTAATCATATTAGTGAGGAGCAACTTTATAGCCTTGCAGGCTGGGACACTTAATTATAAACTCGTCTTAAAATGGAATGTAATATGCTGAATGGGTTGTGCCATGTCATTAAGTCATTCCCTTCCATTTCCAGAGTGTCTCGACATCAAAATCTTTGGTACGATAGCATTCTGATTGTTAAAGGCATTCGGAAACATTGATACACAAACGTAAAATACATTTTCAATATAAAAAAATAACTTCATAGAAAAAGCTGCTTCAACTTTGTAACTGGATGTCAACATATCAGTGCTCTTAAAAGTCAAGTAAATAAATCTCAGGTGCAAATTTTAAGAACAGACTAACCACCCTTGCTGGGGACAGATTAGTCTAAGTGCTCACTGCTAATATGTCTCCATGTGTCCCATGGATTTACAAAGAGAGGAAAACATCGAGACCTGCGATGACATCTGCCTGCCTTCTAACAACGGTGTTCAACAGTCGGTGAGGAAATGACGGAGTCGCCAGGTCCACCTGGAGGAGAGGAGAAGAGTCGGTATTTAAAAAGACAAAGACAGACCATCCTAAGTGGTTGCTTTGAATTATTTGTCTACCTCACCTGCAAAAAGTAGATGACCCGGGTGACTTCCTGTCCACCACGTCTCACTTGCTGCAGGACCCAGCAGCTGGGCATCATCTCCCCTCGGACAGCATCCACACTGGGACGAGGCAGAGATTCCTCCAACACAGACTGCATCGCCAACACAAACAGGCCACCCTGGTAAATGAAAAACACTTCACTAAAACTGGGAATGGAGTCCATGTTGATGATCAGCTAAGAAAGAATAACCAAAATTCAAAACCAAAAGCTAATGTGAGTTTTCTGGGACGGTACCGTTAAAACTCAGCCTTATTCCTCTGAACGCAGTGCTGACAAAGAACAGAATCTAACTATCTGCTGGTGTGTCCTGGGAGGATAAACAGCAGCCACAGTACATTTCCAAGGTGTAATGACGAATACAACAATCACACTAAATAATAACATTAAAGTCCCATCCTCGTTAATATTGTGATTTTGTATATGGCTATACTGCAAATGCTTTTTGGGTGTTAGGGAGCAAACACTCCTGGTAATAATCTCCAGATTTATGATGCAGCAGTACTGACCTGTTTGGACTCAGTGCTGATGCAGCAGAAGTCCCTCGGCTGGCTGAGGTGGCAGGTAGACGGGTCCGTTAGTAGGTAGACTAAACATAAATCCAAGAACAGGGGATGGGTTAGACAGGAATACAAAGGTGCACACAGATATTAGAAAATAAAATGAACAGAAAACTGGGTGGGCAATTAAATTTAGAAAACACACAAGCTATTCCTCACCCAGCTGAGTGCTGTCATCTAGTGGTCGTGTCCAGACAGAGCGGACTGACTGGTGATACAAGTGGCTTTTGGATGGTTGACGGAGCAGGTTCCACACACTAACCAGGGGTCTGTCTAGCTCTCCGGCCCCCAGGAAACCATGGACAGATGGGCTGCAGGAAGGCTTGTAGTAAGCTTGGATACCTTGTTCTGCTCCGTAGTACCTAAAAAAACACACACAGAAATGTCAGATCATGACATCTACACTTCTGGATGGACTCAATAAACTGAGCTCACCTCCAGCCTGCTGTGGCCTTGCCCGAAACCAGGTTGCTGAAATCTCCAGCACAAGCTAGCCGAACCTGTGTAAATAAAACAGGATTATACTGAAATTAATGACATCTTGAGTGGATTATATAATATCTTCTCTTGGAGCACGTTTGCCGCAGGTTTTTACAACATCTACCCGAATCCGCTCTGTGTTACCTCTGCCAGAGCTCGACCAAGGAGACTGGATGTAATATCCTGATAGGCTGTGGACAAGGAAGAGGAAGAGCCAAAGGAGGCAGTGCGTTGGCGTGTACAAGGTAGAGGTGATGGAGATGAAGTCATCAGGGGTTCAAACTCTGTGACAGGAGCCTCAAGGCGGACATCTAACAAGGAAGTAAAGGAAAGAGTTAGTATGGAGCAAAAGATAGCGTTTCCAATGTATACTTAAATGCGTCATACTGAGTGTGGGACGCCTTTAGTTTACAGTATGATTTTTATTCAATATGTGACTGTTTGACTGCAGCTTTGCTTAGGTGTGTTTTTAGGGTTGGTGAATCATTTTCAGGTCCTTACCCTGGGCAGACAGCCAGGCTCTCTGTGTCTTCACACTCTGATGGCCACACATAGAAGGATGCGTCCTGACCTTCACCACTTCATCCTGGAACCCAATGGACTGAACCACAATATCACCACAAATTATTCTCTCTCCATTGCTCGTTCAACAATAACATTATGACAAAGACAAAATGATGTCATCATTCAGTGACATGTACAAAACCTTCCATTTATATTACGTATTCATGAATGTCGATTAATTCTAAATATTGAAAATGTGCATAATCACTGTACCAACCTGTCCAGTGAGATTGAGTTTGTTGCCATCTTGTGTTTGGGCAGTGTTGCCACTGTTGTAGCCTGATGTTGGCCCTGAAGAAAGGCTGAGGCTGGATCCTGTGCACAAGGTGCTGTTGCTGATTCTTGTTCGATCCTGGGTGAAAATAACAGTGAAAATGTTTGCTAGTGTATTAGAGAAAACTGATAGATTCTTACAATACAACTAATTACAACTAATGTTAACCGTTCTCGTTAAATATCCGTATCATCGAACAGTAAAACGTCAAACCGTCTGCGAAAGGAAGTTTTGTAGTAGGAATAATTTGGAATACAGAAAAACTACAGAAAAACTTATTCTAACCTTGACTCCCTGTGACAGAACCTGCTGCTGAAGTCTCCTCTTCTCCTTCTCTGTCCTCTCTCTTAGACGTTCTCGTGCCTTTGCAATCTCCGTCCTGGCCTCCTCACGGGCACGGCCATAATCGCGCAGCATCTGTTCAATTTCAGACGGGTAATGGCTCTCTTCTCTTGGAGGATCTGGTATTCTGTCACACAGAAAATTTGGCGATATGTCAGCGAAAACATGAGGGAACCACAGACTGTAATAATCGAATGCCAGATTCTGTTTGTGACTTTACACAACAATGACAGACAGTGGCTTACCTGGTGCTGTCTGTCACTTCTTGGTGGAGTTGTTGCAGATACTCCTTGTGACGGCTGGGTACGGTGCTCCCTCTGGAGGAGGAATCAACCTCCTGAGGAGGGGAGCGAGGATGCTTACTGGGACTCAAGCTACGAGCTCTCCGATAAGTCTGCAGGCGCTCCTCCCTCTCCTGCCTCAGACATTCAATACTCCTCCTGTGTCTGACCAGAAAGGATGAAAAGTGTGCTTTAGCTCATTTTGGAACATGTCATTGTTATTTCATCAATACCACATAAAAAAATCTGCTTCATATATTTGGTAAGTTGTCATCCTTACCGCTCGAAAAGCTGCTGTTTGCTAGGAACTGATGTTGGTGGTTCTGGCTCTCCTCTTGACCTTGGGGAGAGCATTTTTAAGAGTGTATCTGTCTCTCCCAGGCCATAATGGAGTTTGGCCTCGGTCAGCTCCACCGTCAGTGGTGTTGGGTTCAAGGTAAGACTGACCGTAGCCATCACATGCTCTCTCTCTTGACGCAGCCACTCTATCTCTCTGGCCCTTTTATCATTGACCCTATCGGACTCCATATTTGAACCGTAACTCTCCACCTCATCCCACTCATCTCGATTATCTGTCTTGTGGTGGCCGTTTGTAAAAGCTGAGGCTAATTTCTTGGGGAAGCTACCGTGTGTGGGTTTTTGATGAGTGAAGCCTGACCAGTTGGTGAATTTATTGTGCATGGGCAGGTCCTCTGGGACTCTATGGTCGTCTTGACTAGGTGGCACACTGGTGATAGGTTCAACGTTCAGGAGGACATCTGTGCTGCATTCACTGGGTGCAAATGACCCCATGTTGTCCTCTTGGACAGCCTGGTCACTGACATGTGATAGATCATAGCTGTCACCACGACAGGCTCCTGAATCAATGGCTCTTCTTTGGCGTTCAATCTGTCCTGGTGTGTGGCTTAGTGTATTCCCATGCCTTGCATTAGTCAGCTGTTTGAGTGAATCAGCGTGACTAATTGTGGGCGTGGTTTGGTTTTGCGTAACAGGTCTTCCACTGTGAAGACTTGGCAGAGATGTAATCTGGTATTTGGAGCTGGGTTTGTCATTACTGATAATATTTTTGCTGTCGGTGTCAGTGCATCTATCCAGTGATGACCTAATGTAAGCAGAGCACTTATCGCATCCTTTAGGGCTCGAGCAGCTCATTTCACTCATCCTCTCAAGTGATATGGATTCAACTGATTTATCTGAGGAAACATCACAGTCTTGTGTGGGGGTTTGATCGCTGTCAGAAACAGACTGTTTGCCAAAACTACTAGAAGTCAAACTAAAGCATTCTTTCTCTGGAGCACGGCCTTTAGTTCCATCCTCTTGCTTTGAAGGACAAACTGTGTGCTGCTTTGCTTTCTGTTTCAAACACATCCTCGCCCCCACGGTGAGAATGGGAGATGATGCACGGTCCGTGTATATGGCCTGTTTCTTTGAACATGGGGATGAATCATGGGTCATAGCTGCGGCCTGACTTAGGTGGTAGTCGATTTTGGACGGTCTGCAGGCGATTTCAGATAATGCAACGCTTCGGGGGGACTGTGTCTCAGGTATGCTTTGCTTTGAGCTTCTAGAGGCAGCAGATCTCCTACGTTTCTGACGATCAACTGCTGTCTCTGCAGGGGATTTGAGGAGAGAATTTTCAGCCACAGCAGGGGTGTTAACTCTGACGTCAGGCAAGCTCTGTACCTTTTTATCTATGTGAGGTTTAGTTTTGATCACACGGCGCACATCCTCATCTTGAGACACGCTGACAACCTCAGAACCAATCACTTTGACTATCACATTGACTTCATGAGTGTTGGAGTTTTCTCTGGGAGCTCTTTGACAAACTTTTTTCTCCTCTGCTGTTAGAGGTATTTCTGTCTGGATACCAATATTTACTGCTGTTTGAGTTGAGCTGTCTCTTTTGGTCCATTCTTTATGCTCACTGTGAGAGACACTGCTATATGACATGTTGATATTCCTCCGTGGGCTAGATTTGAGGACCTCTCCTGTTCTCATTCCCTGGACGTCCTCCAGCAGGTCAGAGGTGCTGTCAATCAGCTTGGACAGATGAGCAGACATACTTTCCAAACTGACCCAGGTAGGAGATTCCTTCATGTTAGCTTTAGCTTTTTGTGTTGATGGGTCATGAGTGCTGCTTCTTTTGTGGCGTCCTTTCATCTTCAGCACATTAGTACAGCTGAAGGCATTAAGTACAGTAGTCTGTAACCCACGCTCAGTCTGAGTGCCATGTTCAGATGTCCTCCTGCTTTGGTGCTGTGTTTTGCTTATCAGTGACTCTTGTTCAGATGCGTAAACCAACATGATCTCATCCACCTGACTGGAATGATTACCAAAACCCCCAGGAGCACCATTACTTGAAGTATTACTCCTCACAGAAAGGTTTGCTGCTTGTTTGTAACGGAAGGACAGCTGCTGACATGCCACGTGTTCAGATGTGGCGGCCACTTGATCTTTATAATCCTCGACACTGCTGAGGGTACTGGAGAGTCTCTTGTTATTGGCATAAGCGCTGAGATGGGAATTGAAAGGACAATTTTGCCCATTCAAACCATTGTCAACGCTGCAGCATCGTGTTATTCGCTTTCCAACACAGTTTAAAGGTGGAGACTTACAGGACAAATTAGCAGCACTTCCGAATGCTGTGTTTTTAGAACATTGCTGATTTGAGTCACCAGCTTGCCACTGGTGGAAAAAAGGGTTGATGTCACTTGAGGCAAAGTGCATGGGAGTGTCCTTGGACGTGCATCTATGTTGCAGTTCCTTTGCAATAGCAAATGGGGTAACTTGTTCTTTATCTGTCTCTTGCTGAATTGTTTGTTGGGCTAAAGGATTTGTTCCAAAAGAAGTTTTCTCCATTTTCAATTTACCCGGTGACCTTACTGCTGAGATATTGGCACTGTTACTTCCAGGCTGCCTGACTTGTGGTGTCCCGTCACTTTGAGTTTGAGGCTTTAGCAGCGTTGGTGACGGCCTGCTGCAATGCATCCTGCAGGTTCTGTCATCCTCCTCATCTGAGGAAGACTGGAGAGATGAGTCAGATGAGAGGCATACATGACCTTGAATCTTTGACCTTCTAAATCTCCTGGGCTTTCCCCTTTTTATCTCAACCGATTTACCACTAGATGTGTTAATCTTCCCATCTTTGGACATGGAAGACTCGTGTCCATTTTTACTGGTTGCACTGTTGTCCTCTGGTACTTCTTGTTGAGTTTGCATAGAGCAGGAGATAGCTGTGTCATATTTTGATTCTCCTATGACTGTTGAGGACTGTGCCATGCACTGCTGGGTCACTGTCACATGATTTTTTCTGGTCTGACAATCATCTTTGATGTTGATCTGGGCACATTTATCAACTTTGTACGGTGAATTCTGTAAATTTAAATTATAATTCATTTTAACCGCACAAGTCTCATCCAATTTGTCTGACTGGGTTTGTGTAGTTCTGACCTGTGTCTGTTTTGTGAAAGGTATTCTTGTTGGAGCGTGAGCTTCATCATTGACATCATAACCAGTAGTAATGGAGAACCCTTTTATTAGAGCATTCTCATCTCTGGAGATGTTCTGGTCACTCTGAAACCCATCTGCTTTAAATTGATTAACTCCTCCATCTGCTTTGACTGCCATGTCCAGAGTATTTGTTAAATGTTGTTCAATGCTCTTCAACAGGTTATCTTTGTATGAACAGGGATCTTTAACTTGGACAGCGGTGGTTTGAAGTTGTAGGCAATGTGGGTCCAATGCAGGGGTAGCAGAACAACTCTGGTGGTCCACTTGATTTGACAGTTTATCATTGTGAGCAGGATTAAGTTGGGCTTTTACACATTGTTTCACTATCCTACTCACAACTACAGATAAATCATCTTTCTCTGCAGTTTCTACTTGGGCTCTTGGTGAAGAATCATTTACTGCGAGCAAACTAACCTGGGGCAGCGTGAGGGTGCCAGGGTCATCCAGCTCTCCACAGATGTCCAGTGTCAGGTTTGGTTGCATGCTTTCATTTTTGCCAATGCCGTTTTGTAAATCACAACTTTCGATAACCGGCTTGTTTGATGTCCTGTAAGAACTGCCAACATTCCGTATTGTTAGAGTAGACTTAAACACAGTGCTCTGCTGGTCATTATGGATTTCTCTTGGCGTGTCGGATGCCAGCTGCTCATGTTTGTTTGCCATGTTTTCACTGCAGATTAGTGCTGTTATATGATCATCTTTCATTGGTCTTTCTTCCCTTCTACATCCATCGCTTTGGCCAAAATCACTTGCAGATGGGATCTTCATTTGTTCGTTTGATGTTAATGCATCCAGAGTTTGACTGCTCTCGCTGACACAATCTCCATCCACTAATGACAATCGCGTGTGCTCTTTCATCACTTCTGAAATTCTTAGGTCAATGGAGCTACATATTAGCTCTGACTGACGTACGTTTTTTCTCTTTTCTTGATCTCTACTCCAGTTTTCAACGTTGGAATCTACATCTTTCTTTTTTACATCTGTTAACTTTTTTGGTACATCTACCTTTTCAATATTCTTTCTCTCTTCAACAGAGTTACTATTCTGGGAACACGTGCCATCTCGTTCAAGCCCACAATCTGAGTTATCAAGGATCTGATAACACTGTTCAAGTCTGCATGTGGGAACAGAAACCGGCAATGTTACAGCAGCCACAGTGTTTTGTCCAGTGGAGCCATCAGCGTAAGCAGAATCACTGTCAGGCTTTCCAGTTTCCCCACACACTTCCTCTGTGTAGTCACCAGTATTATTGTTGCCATCGGGCCAAACAACTTCTTGGCTGCCAGCTAGGGTAGAGCACAATGTTACCAACTTTTCGCTGTTGCTCTTTTTTGGAATTTTCCAGCTAACCATGAAAGCATCGTGGAGGTCTTTGTTCCTCTTCCTGGAATTTTTACAAGCAGAATTAACAATTTCCTGCTGTAGTGCATTGTGCTGCTGAGTACCTTTGGTCTCCACCTCATGCAAAGTGTTGTTCCTACTTAGTGACATGTTATTGGTATTCTCAAATTCATCTAGATTGCATAGTTTGTCGTATTCAGTGGAAGATTTGACTTCACGTGTTGCATCATCCTCCTCTGATCCTTCACATTCTTTATTAGGACAACAAGTTACTGAGTGAAACTCTAAGGTGTGTTTTTTAGTGTCACGGGACATGATAGTGTCATCATCATTAGGTCCATCTGTATACACCCTTGCAGCAGACAAAGTATTGTTGGTTTCTTTGGTTTTCTGAATCTCAGTGGATGACATACAGGTAGTTTGATCCGGAGTGGACATGGATGTAGTGCACGTGTTGTGACTGCAAGCATCAACAGATTCCTTCTGCAAATTTTCTGACGGTCCATCAAAGGTTTCTACACGGATTGCTTCTCTCTCTTCTCCTTCCTCTTGCCTGCCAGTTGTCCTGGTATCCTCTGCCATTGTTTGAATCTGAGATTCTTGAGATGCAATTACATGTGATCTGCCGCCTGGAACATCACAACTCTGTTCTTGCGGTGTTACACTTAATGGTTCAGATGCAATGTGAGAAATGCAGAGGTTTTTGCTGTTAGTGTTGGGAGTACTCCTGCTCTCTACACTTCTGAACACCGTTGTTTTCTGAGAAGGCTGAGACGCCAAGGAAACCCCGGGACTGTCTGCTGTATCAGTGGAGGACCAAGCATCAGTTAGTGCTGTCAAGCTTTCTGGCTCCATCATACTAGAGCTCCTAAGAGAGCATGGGTTGTGGCTCAAATTGGTCTGCACATTTCCAAAGTCATTCAATTTCCCACCGGCGTCTCTTTCTCTGGTCTCTGCTACTGATGTGCTGTCAAAAAAAGGGTTGCTTGTTGCATCAATTTTTCCATTGGGTCTTGTGTTGGGTTTGTCACACTGGCTCCAATACGCTTCTGTCGGGAATATCTGAGGTTTCTGACCACTGCCATGTTCTGAAAGCTTATTCTGCAGTGTAGACGGCTGCAAGTTATCTGTCACCAATGAGTATGTAGGCACCACTGTTCGAGGGAATCTCTCCGCTGTAGAATATTTCCCAGTGCTCTCCGCAGCTAAAGAGTCTTTAGACATTTGACTGTCTTCGCTCTCTGCCTCACTCTGAGCCGCTTCCTCACGTCTAAGCTGTTCTGCAAGGGCTGCTGCGTAGACAGAGGACAGAGAATCAAGAGACAAAAGGCTCTCACAGTCTGACATTCCTTCATCCATCTCTTCTTCATCACCCCTATCATTGTCTCCCCGTCCGACCAATTCCTGCTGTCTTTCTACCCATCTACAGGTCATGTGCATCAGCGCTCCTGTGCTGTGCCATCGCCTCTGTGCCATGCCGTTAGACAATGTACTTTGGTCAAGTTCCTCACACGAGACAGCCATTTTAATAGCATTATCTCTCCCACTTATTTTGGCATCTTTCTGCATCTTGTCCGTCATTTGTCTCGAGTGAAATCTGCTTGCTGTCTTCCCTGTAGGTTTGGGCCTCCGATCTGCATTTGTATTTGATGGTTTCCTGAAAACTTTAAACAAAGCTGACTTTAACCTAGGGCCCACTGAACGGGAGAAAGTCTTCTTGATTGTTTCCAGTCCCTTGTTACCTGCATGTGTTGGAGTTTTCACATTCGTAGCCTGAGAAGTGAGTGTCTCTGTTGTGAGTACATGTTTATTTTCTTTGCTGTCTACCTGGTGAAGAGTTCTATGTAGAGGCCTTAAAGAAACTGGGAAGTTCTGATTGTTCTTAAAAGACAGGTCTCGCTTAGGGAGCAAAGGTTTTCTTTCTGGTCGTTCGCGGCAGAGCTGAGCTTGAGGCTCCTCCTTGACAAGCTGCCCAATGCTCTCAGATGAGCCTCCTGTGCTGCCACAGGCTTGACTTTGGCCTGAGAAGACCCTGCCAGAACAACTCTGAGTCCTTTCACGTGGAAGACACTCATCTGATACCCACTTCCTGCCACTGATTGAATCAGATGTTGTAGAGGGATTTGAAGTTAGCTCTATGGATCTGTTTCTCTTCAGGAAACGTCTGTTTAGGGGACCAAAAGACACATAAGTAAACAATTTAGACAAAGATATTTATACATAGGAGATCAGGGCATACCTGGACTATTTGCATGACATGTTTCCTGGTAATATATAGCATTTGTTCAAATGAGAGTGGATGAAAACACATCATAGATATGATTCTGTAAACTAGCTTCATGAACACATTTTTACACAATAATCTCAAATCTGCTTCAATGTGCTGACCTGAAGATAGGGGTGTTCTGTGGGTAGAGCCGGGACAGGAGATCTACTGAGAATGAATGTCTTCGAGAAGCAACTGACCGTCCTCTGAGCTTTGAGGGGGACCCCAGCTCAGGAGACTCAGGGCTCTCTAGACCTTGAGGTAGAGCTTCTTCCAACCACTGCAACTCTCGCTTTGCTTCCAGTAGGTGACGCTTGCGAGCAATTCTTTCTAGTTGGTAGTGTAGCCTTTTCCGACGAATGCGGCTCTCAGCGCGGCAGAGAGCATGATGTTTTAGCAACTCCTCCTGAACTGTCTTCTTCCTGGCCCGTACTATGTATGATGGACGATCCATTGTCTGACCTTCCTGATGCACAGATCCTTGACTTGTCAGTTGCTCCAGGAGAGGGGCAGGAATGAGGTCTGTCTGAACTCCAAACTCTTTGGTGTCTCTCTGCTCTACAGCGGCAAGATCTTTTTTCTCTTGTAAAATCCACTGCTGGACTGTTGGAAAAGATTCACAAAAAGCTGTCAAAAATGTGTGTATTTTACAACTAGACATATTCATCAATTCCACAGAATTTGATGCAGTAGTCCACTCTGCTGTAAAATTAGCATGACTATTTCTTGGCATGGATTTGAATGCTGGAAGGAATAAGTAGCGAGAGGTAATATCAAAATAACATTTTCTTAATTTGTGCAAGGAAAATGTCTTACTATCTTTCTGCTGTTGT
The DNA here is from genome assembly GCA_900303265.1 of Brotula barbata. Lineage (NCBI taxonomy): Eukaryota > Metazoa > Chordata > Actinopteri > Ophidiiformes > Ophidiidae > Brotula > Brotula barbata. The sequence goes on along the minus strand of OMNV01011030.1, from coordinate 89,169 downwards.
CGGAGGTGGGCCTGGTCCCTCTCCAGCTCTCTCTCAGCCCGCCTCTGCTCAGCCTGTATCTCCTTCCGTAAACTCTCCACGTAACGCTGCTGCTCCTCTACGCGCTGCCGATCTGTGGGCCTCTCGCTGGGGGAGAGACTGGCACCTGGATGCTGCCCCTGGAGTTCCACTTCTCTGACACTGTAAAACAGATTCAGGATAAGACGCGCGCGCAAAAAACTGTGGTGAGGAAGGAAAAAAAAACCCCAAAGATATAACACGGAGAAAGTAACAACCTCAATAATTTTACCCCCCTAAGGAAAAATATAAGTCCAGAATTTTGTGGTTTCAGCAAAAGTTGAGCAATGCTGAGAGACTCCTTGTCAGCTTTAAAGTAAATGCTATTGTTAGTTTTCAGTGCAGTGTTTCGACGGTAACCAAGCAACACCTGAGCCTGTCCTGTAAACAGCGAACTTGAATTGCTCATGAGGGAGAGCTGATGGAAATTCATACTGGAGGAAAGCATGAAGCATTAGTCTATTTCTACCGACCAAGCCCTGTGGAACCTACCTGCTATCAAATGTGTGTGTGGTGAGATGCAAAACAAACTACAAACGTGTATTAATATTACTCTAAAATACCTGACTAGTTTTTCCTGAAATTATTACAGCTATAGACAGAAGGTACCTTTGGTCAGGGGTCACACAGCAAAGGTCAATGTAGCTGCAGGTCATGCCACCCTCACTGGCCTGAGAGAAGTCAAGAAGAGACAAACCCTAAAACATAACAGTTTAAAGCTATTTCAAAACTCAATTTTGTATACCCATAAAATTCATGAATGAGTTATCATCACCACCACCCTGTATTCAGAATTGATCTAGATCACTGCCTCACAGCTTCACTCATCTGCTGTGTCATCAGTATTAACGAGCTCATCATAACCAAGTCCATTTTTATTCTCAGCTAAGCGGCACCTACCCGCCTGCGTTCCCTCAGGACAGCTGCCTCTGCCGGATGGTTGAAGCGGAACTTATGCACCCCTCCCAAGGTGATCACTGTCCCTAGAGACAGACAAGAGGCTCATATTTTTCATGAAATGATGTGCTGATAATGTGTGGCTGATAACGCTATATATGATTGGTGATCATGCTGAGAATCAATCTTTATTCCACATTCCTTGTTGAGACGTGACTACACCATGCCTCTTGCTTTTCATTTTGCAAAATAGCCAGTCTGTGTCACCATTAAAGGAAGAATACATTAGAAACAAACTCAATGAGTGAATCAATTTTGTCGAGGACATATGCTGACCTTGAGCCAATCTGCAAGGCTCAGTGACCTCTCTGTCATTGACCAGGCAAACGCAGCCAGGCAAAGGTCTGAGTGTCACCACACCTCCCTGGTTTTCAATCTCACAGCTAGCAGGGCCCTGCAAAACTGGAAACAGAGCAGATAAACACTCATACAAACTTATTCTGAAGGATGTGCTGATGCAGCTAAAGTAATATGAAGTATATTCTTAAGAGAATTTAATGGCAAGATAATTGTCTACTTTGGGTCACATAATGTACCACGAATCTGACTACTAATGACAATATATATGTTATTTCTGTGATAACCCAGTTAGTAATCTTGATAATCTATTGTTTGTTGTTTTATTCCTCTGCTATGTTCCAGACTTTATGAATTATTTAAAGATGTCAGTTTGCTGTATTTCTACTCGGGTTATGCATGGCTGTGGGAGGATTTGCATTCTTCTGATGTGTAAAAGCTGAGAAAAAAAACATTTTCCATGAGCACACAAAACTGTTTAAAATGGGAATGTTAGAGTTTCACCAGGAAAAAATACAAATCAAAAAATACCTATTTGTGGTTCTTCTAATTGGTCCTGAGGTCCGATGCGGGTTACACCTTCCTAAAAAAGAAAACCATGATTAAACAAGGCAAACACATACAATATAATTAAAACAAGCCTTGTGCAATTTGTACATAGCTTGGTGTGCTCAACAAACAAATACACCAGTAAGGGGTTCGTGGCTTGTTCCTATTCCGTCAGAAAAAGCTTATTTGTTTACATAGAAATCTTATCTAATTGGATTAAAGGCATTCTTATATCGTGTCAAAACCACATGTGATCCCTGGTGGCCTAAACCCTTCACATGCAGGACGTAGTGTAATTGTCAGGCCTAAGGGCATGCTTGTCATTGTCAGAATCAGAGCAGCTTAAGTTCCCCTGAGTCTTCGCTGCAGAACTAAGAGCCTCTTATCTCACAAGGCTTTCTGCATTTCGACAAAAACAGAGAGGGATAGGAGATCGACAGGACAGTTGGAGGGGATAGTGAAAAGGAAAGAATATGATGGAAACGCACCTTCTCCCAAGAGTTTTTCTACAACAGAGAGAAATAGAAGGAGGAGCAGGAGGAAGAATCTAACAAACAAAAGAGACATGGTTTTAGTCTAGACAGGTGAAAAAAGCAGTAAATGAGGGCTGTAGTAGAAGAGCAAATGCTAAGACAGCGTTTTCATCATGTTTTCTGGTAAATACATATAATTTAAGAGCCTTTGTGTATGTGTATGCCACATGCCCCGGATGATTAACTGAAACTGAAAACAAAGAAAGAAAGCAATAATTTTGACACCAGCCGCACATCTGTATGTACATAACGCATACCCTAAGGTGATAGAAGATGATCCCAGTGCTGAGAACATCTCTATCCAAGGTAACAAGATGCGGTTCGAGAGAACTAATGAGGAAACCAGCACGGTCTCTGTTGATGTCCACACTGTATTGCTCAAGTAGCTCCTTCTTGTCTCTCCAGCTCTCTGACCAGTCCTTTGTCAGCTGCTCCACCTGAGGAGGCAGAGGAATGTCAGGAAGTGTAGTGGATGCTAATAGCCACAACTTGAAGAGCTACAACTATTACATAACTATAAGTACTATTAATAAAAAAATTTTTTTTAAAAAGATTAACAATATTTTAATAACTTCTATTGGGTATGGGAATTATAAACCTCTTAAATGTCTCTGACTTAGAAAAGCAATCCCATCCATGTTGCAAAAATGCAACGTGCATATCTTATACTAACACTCATTTCCATGTCTTCAACAATACAAATGAAGATTTTTTTTCACACAAGTTTCCTTAAATTCTACATGAAATTTAACTTTCACAGGGGATGCAGTGATAATTCACAGGGGATGTAGTGATAATTCACAGGGGATGTAGTGATAATTCACAGGGAATGTAGTGATAATTCAAGTCTACCATCCACCCTATTTACCTTTAATTCATTCTGTAGTACTATGTCAGAAAGATTTCCATCCCTCTCATCACTCAGCGATGGACTGGGATTACGCTGCTGTTAATCAAGGAATGATAAAAATTACAGTGGCCATGCTGTGGCAATTATATATACAATAAAATTACAATAAAGAATACAATCTTTACCTTGCAGTAATAATAATTGTCATTAATTGTCAATAACAGCTTGCAATGTAGGTGACTCTCAGCCCTACAGAGTTAACAGTGTGCGTAAGAATAAAAGGTCATCATACCAATTCAAAGCTGAGCAGCATGCTCTTGAGCCTGTCAATCTCCTCCCTCAATTCCCTGATGAGCCGAACATTAGTATCCTGAACCAAAATCAGAGCGGATATTAGCCCAATTGACTTCAAACATTAAATCTTGGCAAAGGACGTCTAATGGCCACTGACCTCATTAACACGGGGCTTGTTGACAATATTTCTGGCATGGGCAGCGTAGCGCAGAGTGCTGAGAGTCTCATTGTAGCTGTTTGCAGAAGGTGAGACAGCTGCAACACACACATACACAGAAAGCAGCTGTTCATATCGCAAAGAGTAACTCCAATTTTAGGATGATGTTTCAGTCGAAATTATAAATCAAGCACTTTTTAGGAGGAAAAAAAGTTTTGCACCCTTTAAAAAGATTTCTATAAAGTATATGAAGTATGATTATTTTCAAACCCTCTGGGTAAGTTGCTAAATACTTTTTATCTTGTAGGTACAATCAATTGCTTGTGGGAACTGCGACACCAGACTGGAAAGTTGGCTGCCGAACAACACAAGTGCTTCCAAATTTATGACAATATCCTTTCCAGGTTTGTTTAGTGTTTACCTCCTAGGTTTGATTTTCTTCAACTGGCTACAAATGCAATGCCTGTTATCAAATAATTTTACACTTTCAGATGTTGACACTTTCTGAAATGCCCCAAGAGTTGCAGGCAACTGTATTAATATCTGACACATACTTGCTATCATAATGGTTTTGGAGTTGCCTCCCAGGCTGTCTTTCAGCAGCCAGGTTAGAATTGAGTCTCTGTAAGGGATGAAGCAGTGCCTCCTGCCACCTCCTGACAGAGAGCTGCTTTGGCTCCCCACCATGCTGCCATCACCTTCAGAGGCCATGCTGTTAATACTCTGGCAACTGCTGGACATCTGGGAGTTCTGTGCTGTGAAGAAAATGGAAAGATGTAGAAATACAGAAAGAAAGATAACTTAAGAACGAAAGTGAAAAACAGAGACAGAGAAGTATAAGGGTGGGGAAAGTGTTTCTTTTATCAAAAATTACACTAAAGCAGATAATCCACATCTTTTGTTTACCAAGAGCAGAGATGACGATGCCCAATGTGACCAGGGACTTGTTGATGTTGGACCCCTCTGTTAGTCTATCCCTGCAGTAATGAGGGTCTGCTCTTTCACTGTAACACACAAAGTATGTCATGTGATTAGAATGGTTAAGTCACTCAGATAACATAATGTACTTGTGGAACAGAGAATGTGGAAAATCTTAAAGCACATGTAATCCACCAGGGGGCAGTTTAGTCAATGCCTTTCACATGAAAGGTGCTGTGGAATCAATAAAACTTGATCAATTAAAATCCATTTTGAAATGAGATCACAAGGATGATTGATTTATATGAGGACACGTAATAAAGGAAAGAAGATTCACCTCCCAGCCAAGTCCACCAGGTTAATCTTGCTGACAATTTCTGAAGGAAGGTTATTCTCCAGTATTGCCTGTGGAGAAATAAAGTCACTCATAAATACAGTATATAGCGACATTTCTCAGCAAACAATAGGACACAAATAATTAATACTGGCCAAGAGAAATCAGAAAGATTAAAAGAAATAAAGTGATACACAAAGGAGGTGAACAGCAGTCTTGGAACACATGCATTGATAAGTATTTAGGTTTGACAGAGATTGGGACCTGCGTGTACTGGATGGTAAAGATGGCATGGGATCTGCTGCTGGCGTCGTGGTTGTGGGTTGCTGCTGTCATGCGGTTGGCAATGCCTTCCTCCAAAAGGTCCATGGCCTGCTTGCAGTCTGACACTATGTGCTGGGACAGATCTGTATGAACATACAGTAGAGACACAAACTGGTAAGAAATTTGCAAAAATGTTCAGTTTCCATGGAGAATTTTCACACAGCAGAAAGCAGCACAAGTCAAATTGAGGATGTGAAACTACACGTAACTAAATAATTTAGGAACTACTAATAACTGTTAGACCATCACAAAAGTGGTTCTTTAGGGTTCTTATGTTGCCATGGTCATTGTTACATCTTTCGCTCGAGTATGGCATTAATAGCTAGTGGAATGAGTGGACCAAAATAGAATTAAAAAAATGGCATTTTCTCATAATACGACCTTTTAGGAATATGTGCACAGATAGGCAAAAGAGTAGAACAATAATACAGAAAAAATGAACGGGGACAGGAAATGTGTCATCAATATTTTTTCATGACTCGTTTCTCAATATTTTTCAAAAGGATCAAGCAAATATTGTGAAATATTTTGACAAAAATGTACGTCTCTGCTTGATGTAGAATCCTGTGCTGCATCTGTAAAACTCGTGCACACATTAATTTTGCACAATATTTTTACAATCGTAACATGTGGTTACATTATTTATCGGGTTTTGGCATATTTCAGAGTACGAGTAAGAGTAAATCCTGATGGAAAAAAATACTGGCAGCACTAAACATAGTCTGTGTAGTGAAGAGGGAAATGACTTCATTTCCTTTGGTCAGTTGGGATTTCTCCTGATACTGACAATGACTGGATGTGGAGCTTTAGACACAAAGAGATGGGGGGGGGGGGG
>OMNV01011030.1:0-68472 GCA_900303265.1 Brotula barbata | reverse complement strand
TGCAAGAATTAAGTCATATTTGGAGAAAAAAGTTGCAGTGTTGTAGGAAAAAGTCAAAATACTAATGAAACCTGTGAAAAAAATCGAAATGTTATGGGAATAAAATCGTTATTAAAAGAATAAGGTCACATGAGCATTGTGCTGCTTGCAAAATTTCTAAATAATTTTTTCCACCCTCCCCCATCATAGAGGGTTTGTAATGGACAAAGTGTCTGTCCCTATGAGGACACACTCAATCTGTCTTAATGGGCACCGCGTGGCAGCACAGTAAGATGGAGCGCCCTAGGTGTGTGTGTGTGTGTGTGTGTGTGTGTGTGTGTGTGTGTACACGGTCAACTGTGTGTGATCCAACAGCTGGACCAGGCACATCTGATGCAACATAAGTGAAACTGGAGGCAACTGCATGGTGGAAATAAGTGAATTTTCATCTCCTGGAGCGATAATGAAGGCAAATGCTGCTTCAGTGCGAGCTCTGTGTCTCTGTGGTGGGTTTAGAAGCAGACAAGGAGGCTGTCGTAATCGTCAGCTCTCCTTGTGCTTCACCACGTGGGACTCATTTTGCCAACCCCAGCAGTGGCCCAACCCAAAACCACCAGCATGAAGATGAGAAGGAGGGGGATGGAAAATAGTAAAACCCCTAAAAACTATTTGGAAACAAACCTAAGTAGAGCAATTTCACATTTGAGTTGACATGGTTCTTACACTTGTGAAAGGCTGCCTGCAATCTCTGAAATTATACAGAGTACACCCATGACGACTGTAGCTGACCAGGCTGTTGTTAGTGACATCTCTGTGTCACAGCAGGTGCTTATTGAAACATACAAGATGACATGAAACTCATCCACCAACAAAAAGAAGAAAGGACAGGAAGACTGTCAGAACCAGAAAAAGGAAGCATGGATTTGCATGACACTGAGCATTATTTATAAGATCATCTTTTGTGATGCAAATAATGGGAAGACTGGTTGAAAGCAGCATTGTCCTGGCCTTCATAGCTTGAATAATTGTTATGACACTCTAGTGGCCTTTAGGTAAAACACCCTTGCCAAATAGCCTACACTACTTCAGTTTAATTCGATGTATATATCTCCAACCCCCTGCAGACAAGTAATTCAACATGTTGTAGCAATTTGCTCCTGAAAGTACAGTGGAGCTCCAGTGGAGCACAGTAACTTTACAACCTGCCTGTTACTTTGCTACTGGTAGATTTCACAGCATTGTAAAATAGGGGGAAACTTTTCCATGAGATTCATTTTAGCAGACACGGGTGTATAGAAAACTAAAATATACTGAAACTACAAATTCATTCATCGGTTATTGGATAGATTAACGAAGACCTACATGACAGCAACAACCGATTAATTGTTTCAGTTAATCAAGTTTCTTTTATTTAATCTGACTGTAAATTAGTTGTTATTGTGCTTTTGAACTTTTGAACCATTTTTACGCAAACATAAGATATCGCTTTGCAAACTGAACGTCAACCAGGCACTTTATGAAGTAACTGAATATCAAATGATTAACAGATGAAAATAACCATTAGTTGAAGTAAAACTATGAATCATCACTTACAAACAAATTATTTAAAAAAGATAAATGTTTTTGACTGTTTTCATCATATACAGCCAATGGTTAACGCAAATAAGGGGTGGATTAAGACCCCACAGCCACAATGAGGTGCAAAAAATTACCAATTGCAACATAAAGTCATCGTGCACAGTATGCAAATACAAAGTTAGGGCAAAACCGGTTTCTTTCAGGCGTCTTATTTCACTTCATTATTATTCCCACTTAAGTAAATTCTTACATTAACCTTATTTTGTTTTACGCTGTACATAACTTAATCAGAATTTATGTCAAACAATTTTCCCAACTCAAAATTTGTAATTCAGACAGTCTTCCAACAACAACAACCAAAGAAAGTTTGGAATCACTTTAGATAAGGCAATAACTTGTTTTCTGTACTAAAGACACAAAACAGTTTGGACAGCTCCTGCTTATACGTTGAAGCTACTTTGCCTATTTTTAAAATATACTTTAAAATTAAAGCTGAATTCTAATATAGACACCGCAGGTTACACCCCCTTCTCCCCATCTGCTGGACAATACTGACAGCCACAGTTGTCATTATTCACCATGTGCCATTCTTACCGCAGTGAGCTCTTTAGCACTACTTTGAGCTTAATGGATTTTCATGACAAAACTAGCAATTATGTTACAATATATGACAAGTTAGCATTATCTTGCGTTTAGGTTTGCATTCAGCTCTGTTCCCGGTGTGTCCACAAAAAAAAAGCTGAAGGGGAAACTCAACTATAAACTGGCAGCACAATGACAAAATTATTACAAAATACGTCATACTGGTTGTTTCATTAGCAAAGCTTTCAGTTGTAAGCTAGTAGCTAAAAAAGAACTTACCTTGAGCTGAGTGGACGGACCCGTATGGCAACTTTAACGTTTGCCATGATGCTTTGCGAAGATTTTACGCGCAAATCGGCAAGTTACAAAGTCGGAAGGAACCCATGTGAGCACAGTGTGTCTTCGTTCATTCTTTAAAACTTTTTCCGATAAATCTGGGAGCGGTGGAAAGCGTCTAAACATCCGCTGCTCAAGCCATTCCTGCCCATCAAATAGTTAGAGTCCAACCGCTTCCAACTCCTCGGAGCATTGAAACTTCCTGCTGCACGGGAGGGGCGGGAGGAGGAGGAGTCACGGCTGTAAACCCCGCCCAATATGGGATATTCAAATCTGAATTTTTGCATTTCTGTTATTATTTAAATCCCTGTAACAGCCTGGACCAAGTCTTTTTTAAATAAAATTCATTTTAAAAATATAAATGTAGGAATGTGTTGGTGCATTGAATGGTAATTGCGTACACATTAGGTCAAACAGTTCAGGATTTGGGATACATTTTTTTGGCCCTTTTCAGATTAATAATTGAGTATACCACATGGAGAGGCATTAAAGATGTCATGATTATGAAGATTTTTTTAAAACTCCTACAATCCATTCGTGTATGCCAAGATTTGGCGTTATTTAATTTCCCTTAAATTTCCCATTATTGTACATGTGCATGGTATAATTTCATACAGATTTCCCAAGATTTCTTTTTTTATTACTAGTCATATTTTGGCCAGTATCTATCATCAGTTTAATGTAATTGATAGAAAGAACTGGATCATTTCAAAACGTTCTCAGGACATTATCTTTACTACCTCATACACCACAAAAATTCATCAACTGTTTGACCAGAATACATCTTTATTATTATAGTTTAATTTTGTTGCAACATAAAAATATTTACTTTTAAAAGCAGCATGATTTACAGTACGTTCAACATGAACTAAAACTAATCACAAATGCAAAAGTGTTGCATCAATGAAATGAACATGCAATCACTAGTAGTAGCGGTCAAAGGCATTATGTGAAAGGTGCCACACTAAAATAAAAACGTTTTTATTTTCTAAGAGGAGCATCAACACTAAAATTATGTTTTCATCCTTTTTTACCATTTGTGCAAAGCAGAGTCTCCTCATATTTAATTATAGACGTATGCATATGTAAAATGGTAAAGTTTGATGTTTTCTGGAGACCTACAGTAAGATTGTGACGAAGAAAACAGTCATCAACGAAGTCAATCAAATCGGTCTCTGACTTGAACAACTATACTATAAAACACTGTGAAGCAAAAGGCTGTTAGGAGTCTGTCAGGCTATTTTTAGTTTTGTCAAGTAGCTCCCTCTACTGTGTGCTTTGAAACCTGCAACATGTCCATGTGGTTTTGTAGCTCCAACATAGGCAAGGAGGGGCTGATACTCTGTGATTGGAGATGAAATTTCTCTATCAGTTCCTGAAAGCAGAAGATGATAAACTGAGGGACAGCCCTGAAAAAAGGTCAAATACAGAAGCAACCACAACAATAGTATAGCAACAGCAAGCATGATAATGAATCCAATGATCCCTCACCGCGGGCAAGGCCAAATTTGACAGCTTCTTCCAATGAGCTATGACTTCATCCTCTTTCAAAACTCCTCTTTTCACCAGCTCTCTGATCAGGAACAGGTAGTTGTTCCACTGTAAAAAAAAAAAAAGGAACACATGGCAAAAGAGCCAATAACAAAGCATCACAAAAACCTTTAAAGCCCTAGATAATATACAATCTGTTTCTGTACAAGTATAAACTTAATGCTTCCACAGGGGATTATGATTGCACAATACACAGAAAATGTCTGACTCTGTACCTCGGAGTCACTGGCCCTCAGCACAGCGGTGACAGTGAGTGCAGTGAAGAGTAGGTGGAGAGGAGCGGAGGAGCAGCAATCTCTCTCCCACAGCTCAGCAAGTTGCTCCAGCACTGCTTTAACAGGAGGCTCGCCAACAACCCCAATACACACTGGGAGACACGACACCGGCAGCTCTGCAGAGACTGAACACACGCACAGAGGAAGCATTAAATGACCTCACATTGCCTGCATTTGAGCTGCACAGGTGTATCAGACTGCACTAAACACTGACGGCCGAAGCACTCTTACCCAGTTTGCATGCCAGTAGGACAGTTGTGTGAAGGAGCATCTGCTCTGACACTGGATTTGAGAACTACGGCAGGAGAAATAAGGGCAGATGATTGATTGTTCATCAAAAGAAAAAAAGAAAAAAGTGTTTTGTTGCCTTTGTTTACATCTGTTATACCTTAATGCAGGTTAGGGTGTCTCCCACTCTCTGCAGCAGCGTTTGGAGCTGAGAGACAGTTGGCAGCTCTTCGTCAGTCCTGGGGCCGACTGCTACGCTCAACAACTCCTACAAGCCATTATCAGACAAATCAAGTTAAAACAAACTTTATCCACTTAAATACTGCAGAGGATTTCTTTGAGCATCATAAGCTAAGAAATCATAAAGAGAAATGAAGTTAAATTGAACATTAACACATCCTCTGATGTACCTTCATCTCAATAAGGATGTCCGAGGGTAGTGGGGCACTGTGACTGCAATGTAGAGGGCAGGAAGTCACTCTTTCACTCCCCTGTTTTCTTTTAGGTGTGATCAACCGGGCTTGGAAAACCAAGTCATCCCTGGACCCGCCAACATCCTCAGAATCCTGGGACACCGGGCTGGCCAGAGACTTCATCACACGATCAAACCTGCTCTTCCATTCACGCCTAATCAGTGCTGATGGTGAGGCAGTCGGAGTATGGAAAGAAATGTTAAACTGTGAAACCTTCTATCCTTGTCTTCATGAGTTTTTGAAGTATTAGCCTTTTCACTATAACTAACATATTTACATTTTATGCACACAAAGATAATACAGTAATACAATGCTCCACCCAGGTAGCATATTGCAGGGCTCCATATCCTTTAAGAAATAATTGTCAAATTAATGAATAAAGTCAAGAGCAAACAGCCCAGATCCATCAAATAAAGGTGTAGAGTTACAGCTACCTGTAATGTTGGCAGCCAGCCAGCTGCAGGCTTTCTCTGTTGCAAGACGTTTAGTAATGTCTTCAGATGTGGTCAGGACCTTCACAGAGATAAAATGTGTCATAAATATAGAACGAGGCCTTTACATAAAGGCTTTGTTCAAGGGTTTTTTACATTAATCTGTATCACTGTTGTTGAATGGTGATCTGTACACGACTTACAGCAGGGGAGGTCTCATCAGGCAGCAGAATCCTTATGGCTTCGGGACTTTTCTCATAGCAAAATCTGCAGAATCACACAAGAATGAGAAATCATAAAGAAGAGTTCAGGATGCATACAGGCTATTAAAATGCTCTTTTATAAATAAAGAATGCCTTGGAATTAAGCATTTAAGCGGGTGCATACGAAAGATGTCGTGGTACCTTGTGGCTCTTGTTAAGGCCTCTAAACCTGCATCACACAGCTGAGCACAGATCAAGTCATTGAGCTTTGAAGGACTGGAGTTTGGGGATTCCAGTCCACTTCTCAGCATCGTTTCACCTCGCTCTACCAACTCGCTGACTAATGTGGCTCTGAATAAAAAAAAGAGATTTGTAGAGAAAAATAATGAATTGTAGCAATTCGCAATAATATTTAATGATGTCTAACACATATTTCCCACAAATCAAGAACCACAGCTCTATGATACCAACTTCATATGCTTTACTGCGTTGGATCCAACCCTCTCAGCTACAAACTCCACTGTGCGACGCAATGATGGGGGTTGGTTATGAAAGAAGGCTTGCTCCAGGCTGACCTTTAACAACAAGATAATTGTAAGATCAAAATGATTACTATGAATACACAGTGAAATCCATCATCCTCTCTGTCTCTCAGTGATGTAGATGACTCACCTGTAGTTTCTGCTGTGACCTGTTAGTGGTTGGTGTATCCCTGAGCTCAGCAGATGTTGGCGTGATCTTGCGGACAATTCCACCACTCTTGGCTGTGCTTCCTGACACAAAGGCAGCTAAGAGCTTACGGAACTCACCTGATCCAAAGCAACAAGACAGACTATCACTCCACCGTTTATAATAACACATTCTTCACGTTCTATATAGTCTCATAGCCTACTAGGGATAAGGCATAATCAATATGTGAACAAAGAATTTTCAAGGCATAGAGAAACTGCTCAGTCAATCCATGTGAGTATCAAATGAGCTGTACTGTACCAAGAAATGGACAACAAGTGTAGAGAAGCTGCTGATCCACCAAGGGAATATAGTCCTTAAGACACAAGAAAACAAATATCACAATGTGTGAAAACACCTAAAACAGCTATTTGGATAAATGCCAAAAATGAATGAATATTTTACTTACAAGTCCAGCACCACTTGTGTTGCTGTCCTCCAGGTTAGACACCCCAGAGAACTCGCTGGTGAAGAAAATGTCTTCAGGAATCACTGGGATCTATGGATTACATAATTGAAATTACTCATATTTCAGGTTTTAGAAAACTAACACTTGATGCTCTGCAGCTCAGGGCCAAATAAAAAGCAAGTTTCATCACCGACCTGGAAAAGCCAACCCAGTAAAGCCACCATTAGTAGCTTGTTCAGGTAACACATTTCTCCATCCGTGCCCAGAAGCATTCTCCTACAAACACAGAACAACATCAATTTGTGTCTAAAGTACATTTCAAGGATTTTTATTTGCTTAAGGAAGCTTTACATATAGGTTTGCAAACTGTGTTGAGTGTAAATCTATTTCATTAAAAAAAAAAGAAAAAAAAAAGAAAGGTAAATGGACTGCATTTCTATAGGGCTTTTATCCAAAGTACTTTTCAATTTTATGCCTCACATTCACACACCGACAGCCGAGGTAACTATGCGAGACCCACTTGCTTGTCGGGAGCAATTTGGGGTTACGGTCTTGCTCAGGGACCTTCGACATGGACATGGAAGAGCGGGGGATTGAACCTGCAAACCTTCAATCACTAAGCGATCACCTCGCCACCTAAGCCGCGCCGTGTGGCATTGTGGCCAACATTTCTTGGGCACAAAAAATGTAATCTCTTTAAGTAACTAATATGTGTGTGAGGATTGGAACCATGTATCAATTAAAATGCTTTTGAATGACTCAGAAATGGAGACAGACCTGTACAGGATTAGCAGTGTGCCTAGCACAGTCCTATAGCAGAGCAACAGGGGACCAACAAAGTCCAGCATGGAGAGAAACTCTACCAGCCAGGGCACAGTCAGCACGGTGCGCTTCCTCTGTATACTGTTACGCAACACAGCACACACATCCAGCACTGGAGTACTCTAAAGAAACATACCAGGGAAAGATGTAAAGAATTAAAGGGAATGCCAGCTAAACTGTAATATGCGTATGAGTATTCAGAAACCCCAAAAAACATAATTAAACAATGGAAGATTTTATAATAATTTTAGTAATAGAAACATAAAAAAATCTAAATAATAAAAACCACAGAACTGAATAAATTTAAGTTATTTTCTATATTAGTGTAAAAGATTCATGCATTCGTTTCTGACCTTAGAGCGAAGGGCTACAGCTGTCTCCTGTATCTCCCTGGAGGGTCTCACAGCTGTTTGGTAGGGCAGAAAGGAAATAAATCCTAGAAATTTAGCCAGAAGACGAGCCAAGAGCAGCACTGCGGAGAATCGCTGCTTCTCATCCTGATAAGGACGGATGAATGGAGTAGGAAGACAAAGAAGAAGCATCACTATACAGTCAGAATTGGTTTTACAGGAGAAGGGGTTTTAAATGGAAATTCATGTTCTGAAGTCATGATCTGAGCCACAAACTACATGGCTAACATCGAAGTCATAATTTCAGCTGTCTTCCTAAATTGCAGTGACAGGTTTATCTTAATAATCTTTGCCTGCCTGACTCCCATGTACCTGCTGCTCCATGTCTCCATCTCCTTCCCCTTCTTCCTCCCTGATAGTAGCAGCAGGGCTTAGGATGGACACCTCATTGAGCTGCAGGAGCTGCTGACACAGGCTGTCCTGCAGGTGCTGATTAAGCTGGCAGCTGGGACACAGCGTGCAGGACATGTTAGTTCACAGAAAAACACGACATGATGCTAAAGAAGTTTAACTTCCCTGTTCCAATTCGAAATTGTGCAGACTGTGGCATTTGTTCGTTTAGGTCTCACCAGCTGGCTGTCTGCAGGAAGTCCTTAAAGAACTCCTGGTGGCCAGGGAAAGATGGGGGAGGACACGGGCCAACGACTCCATGAGGCTGAATAAGACGCTCTTCGAGACGCTTCAAGCGCCCCAAACTGTCAGCTCCCAGCATGCCTAGCAGGTCAGCATCAGGCGTGTCACTGGGAGAGCTGTTCACACAGGGGCCTTTACACATCTGGGAGAGAAAAAAAACCATTTTAATGATTTTGGGACCCCACTGAGCCAATCATTTGCAAGTGCCTGATGTCATCATTTTGGGAAAATAGCTTGCTCAAGGGAGGAAAAATTACAAAATGTACATAAAATTACTTATTATTCCAAGAAAACTGTCTCCTAAAAGGGATGCCCTTCATCCAAGATGTACAGCTTTGAGCAAGTGTGGATGTGTTGGTACATTGTACCTGCACAAGTTGCTTCTGGAACAGGCGGGCAAAATGCGAATGGTTTCCTGCAGAGGTCAGTTGACTCATCATTCCTCTAAAAAAAAAAATAACACAGGACAATGAACGCATAAAACACGGCTCTAGAGACATAATGACTTTTTTACTGTGATTTACACCTGGTTCATGGGGTAAAATAACCATACATAGAGTTTATTGGACTTGCCTGATCCTGCTCCCTAGCGCAGGTTCAAAGTTCCAACCAGGGTCCTTACGAAAGTCCTCCCACTCTCGCAGAACCTCGTAGAAAATATCTCTAAGATGAGGGGAAAAGTTTCAATAGTCATAAGAATTCTACTTTAGAATTAAGTGTGGGTCTCAGAAGAAAAAAAAATTTTGTTATACCTCTGTTTTTTAAAAGTGTGGAAGGCTTTATCGCTGCTGAAGTTGGACCGGTTGTCTGTAGCAGGCTGGAATGGGACCGAGTGTATGAAGGAGGAAACTGAAGGAGAGAGCTTAGGAAAAAAAAAAAAAACTTTAACAATGAAAATAATGGTAAACGATAATAAAGCAAGCTGTGTATAATACCATCTTTGTGTGTTACCTTGGCTGTGCTGGTGTCCTGGGCCTGTGTCATTTGGTCCCTGAAAGCCGGAGAAAAAGAGGCCACCCTTTCATTCTCTGCCAGCAAACGCAAGGTACACTTGTCCAATTGAGCCACCAATCTGAAACATGATAGAACAGGGTTATGAAAAACACAAACTGAAGTGAAAACAAGAGAAGCAAAACCTCAACACAACAAAAACAGACTTACTGAAACTGATTCTCCAGTACTTTCACAGCAAAATACACACAGTTGTGAACGTTTCGTAGGTAACCTCTTTCCAGAACATCTGAAAAAAAGCACAACAAAGCAGGGGTTCGCAATGTTTGTTTGTTGAAATCCAATATTAAATGCTTAACTGGTCATAACACATAATTATCAACCTGGATTCACTGCACACAAACTTTCTTCATCATTGTGAGAAGGGGACCAAGATGTCAGCAACTGTATGACAAAAAATAGCTCCAGGAATATGTTTGGCACCAGGTTTTCTGTCA
Source organism: Brotula barbata (assembly GCA_900303265.1). Lineage (NCBI taxonomy): Eukaryota > Metazoa > Chordata > Actinopteri > Ophidiiformes > Ophidiidae > Brotula > Brotula barbata. The sequence continues at coordinate 58,385 of OMNV01011030.1, read as the reverse complement.
GACAAGAAAACAAAAACTCATCAAATTTTGATACAGTGGGTTGGCAGGGTGAACTTTCAGTCAATATAACTGATGATCATTCTCGTCCTCTGTAAATCTCTGATCTAACAGCACATTAACACCGCCTTGTGGTCATTTACCAGAAATGCAGGTACAGTACAGCTCTGCGAGAAGATCCAGTTCCAAGGTGAAGGTAACTTTGGATGGTTCAGGACAAGTCATCTGCATGTCCGGTGTAGCCTTTGAGCCTGCCCTAAGACCTGACTTGGTTGGGGTGCACACATCCACGGAGGACGGCAGAGGGGAGCCAATCTGCTGGGCACGCTTATTCCTGAAAACATAACATTGTTGATTAAATAGATAGATAGATTAGATAGATTACATAGACAGACAGATAGATGGACAATGAAAAAGCAAAGAGAGTCAGAGATTATATGATTAAATTAACAAAAAAAGATGACACTGCAGAGACAGCAAAGAAAGTGGAGGCTGTTGATAATACAACAGGAGCATAACAAATGTAGATGATTATATTTACAAAATCTTATGGAGCATTAAGACGTTTTTGTTGTCATTCCACCAAGTGTTCTGACATACAGAGGAGACAGACACAATTTCTCCTGGTCCACAGTGCAACATATGGAACAGACAGTAAGAAAATAACAACTTTAATACTACTAACAGTGTCTTTCTATACAACTTACATAGTATAATTGTAATAATATTAATGTACATTCATTTAGTAATTCATAATGCATGCACCATATTACAAATTATTCCAACATGTATCAGAATGTATTGATCTACAATCATGAGTCATGTCCACTTACTTCTCCCTCTTTAGAAGCTCCCTCTCCTCCTGCAGGCTTAAAGGACTTCCTACTGTCACAGACCTCTCCTGGGCCTCCATCCCTAATGGGGGACTAGAGGGTTTGCTGAATGGGGTGGACGTGAAGCAGGTCTTTGGTTTGGAGTGAGGCCGCTCTGCACTGACTGGGGTTGGGTTTATTCTTCTGGATGGTTTGGTTGTGCTGAAAAATATTGAACAGAGTTAAATCAAATTAATAAATTGCTGGTCAAATCAATGTTGAATTCTGACTGACTGGAACTTGTGTGAACTCACGCAGGTGAAACAGGCGACGTGCCTACAGGAGGGAAGTCCTCCAAGTTGTTGAAGTTAAGCTGACCAATAGATGGAGGTGAAACCTGCTCACTGATCCTGCTATGCCCTCCTCCTCTACCTAATCTCCTGCTGCCAGTATCCCACCGTCCAGTCTCATCACTGTGATGTCCTCCTCGACCTCCTCCATGTCTCCCTTGTCCGCCCACCACGCCGCCAGAGCTCCTTCTGCGGCCCTTCTGTGGCAACACGTTGGGGCTATGCTGGTGGTCTGGCGGAGAAACCATATAATCGCCCAGAATGGTTCTCTGACCAAGGCGTCGCTCAGACGCTGAAGGCCTGGAGGTAGAGCTCCATCCTGAGTTAAAGGAGGGGCTACTGAAGGCACTGATCCCACTCAAAGAGTGAGACCCAGACTGTCCAACAGCATCACACTCATTTCCAGGGGACAAAGAGGGGGCAGGGGAAAACAGCTGGACTCGACTGGCACTTCGATTAGCAGGTCCACCTCCAGTTGACCTGCATCCCCTTCTTTCAGAGAAACCTTGAGTCTGTGAGGCAGGCCTTGAGCGGCTTGGGGTCTTAGCAGGTGTTGCAGGGCCATGAGTTAAGGCTTGACTGCTCTGCTCTCTCAGGAAATTTAAAAGAAAAGGGATGAATTCTTGTTTCTGGACTGTCAACCTTGGATCACTCAATGACAGCTTGTCACTCTCCTTCTGAAAAGAGAGATATGACTGTAACGTGGCGACAAATACAGATTCAACACAGCAGCAACAGGCTGAAATTGCTTAAATAGTGAGAATGAGGATGAGCTAAGATGCAGAATAATCTGCTCTATTAACAGCTGAATGATTTTCGGCAGAAAACAGCCAGCTAGCTCTTCTTTGAGTTAGGTAACGTTGGTTGAGACGCACAGTCCTCCTTAAGATTACAGTTAGCATGCATTGTTTAAACGTGTAAACCAAGAAATCTCCTGAGTGTCTGCCGAAGATGCCAACGTAGCGTCTGGTCTGCGGTCCACCCCAAGGCTACGTTAGCCCGGCTCGCTAGCTCACCGGCCAAAAGTTTTGTTTATAATCAGTTATGAGCTTTGTCATCTCATATTTCAAACTACACAAAGGCAGGCGTATGTCAGGTATTGCACCCAGCTGTCCCGCAATTATTTTACACTAACCTCAACGTTCTTCAGCCAGTCCAAGGCCGTGTTAATGTCCACTTTTTCCAAAAGAAGCGATTCCAAAAGAGCCGCCATCCTGGCCAAGCGCTGCGCGGATTTTGACGAATGACGTCATTTAACTGCGACTCAGTAGGCGCTATGATCCTGTACGCTGATTGGCTAACTTACTGCTAACTGAACATCCACGGTAAATAATAAGAATTTGGGTGAGTTTAACAATATAATCCGACGTGATTTATCCTAGTGTCAAATACTTAGTCATGTTATGTACATGGACTTGTAAAAATGTATTATTCTGAATTTTCTAAGCACAAAACTAGCGTCACTAGTGGTTGTTTACGTAGCTTGGTGGCTAACTGTTAGCTAGAGCTTCCTGTGCAACCATAAAACTGTAAGCTTATCTACCACTAAAAGTCAAAACATAGACTTTAGAAAACTGTCAATTTTATTTTCAGGTCTTTCAATTCACAAACTCACACAAAAGTAAGTCTAACACAATTTTTCTGCGGCGTTTCATTGCTTACATCAGTAATGTAATGTCTGTATTAGTGTAATGTTTATCTTCTTACATTTCAGTACGTTTTAATATCAAGTTTGACAACATTCAACTCAAACTCCTATTTAAATTAAGGTCATATGGGGCATGTTTTTGGTTCAGTTAGACAGAATCACATATGTAAAGTTTCAAAGTTAGTTGCTCCTTCATCGTTCATTTTCTCCTTTCCACCTTCTACTGTCGTCATAAGGACTCTTGGGGAGTCTGCAGGCAGCAGATGGACTTCACAGAGTGCTACGGGGACACAGTATCCAGTGTTGCAGCAGCAGCTCGTGCCAGCTGTGTGAAGCGGGTGAGGAAGCTGATAAAGAGAGGCTTCAGTGTGGACTGCAGAGACAACCGAGGGTGGAATGCCCTGCATGAGGCTGCAGCCTCTGGCAGCAAGCAGTGTGTGAAAGAAATCTTGAAAGCAGCTGGTAACAAATTTGATAATTGTTTTTTTCTGTCTTGTTAAGCTCCTTTCAGTAGACTAAATGTTTAACTCCCCTGCTCCCTGTCTGTAAGTAGTAGACTCTACCCATGGCTGCCATGCTTATGTGAACTCTGTGACACATGAGGGTGAATCTGCAGCTTACCTGGCAGCTCAGCGAGGACACCTGGGCGTGATCCGTCTTCTCCTGACAGCACATGCTAACATCAACCAGCTAACCAATGATCTGTCATCTCCTCTCTATGCAGGTAGGGCATTCGCACATGATCGTAAGCACAACTCAATTATTAAAAATTACATTTTACTACATTTTACATAAATGAACTTGAGATCATATTCAGATAGATCCCATCCAGCTGAAGTCAGCACTTTCTGTTGCTTTTTAACAGCTGTAGATGGAGGATATAAGGAGATTGTGGAACTCTTAGTCAGTAAAGGTGCTGAGGTAAACAGAACACACACTGCATCCTGTTGGACCTGCCTACATCAAGCTGTTTATAAGGTAGCACACAAACACACCACACAAAATTATGTGAGGTGTATCCTAACTACTAACACACATGCACGTGTCTTTCTCCCGCAGGGTCACAGTGAAATTGTGCATATGCTGGTTAATGTGTGTAACCTGGAGGCATTAGATGACCACAGGGTTACACCTCTGTTTGTAGCTGCACAGTATGGACAGCAGGAGTGCCTGGAAATCCTTGTTCATGCTGGTAAGTCACCGTTTTCCCATGTGTGTTTATGTTAATGGTATATTTAGGACTTTAGGTGGTTTTTGTTGTAGAGCCAGAGTGGCATTAGATTTGACAGTATTCTGTGAGAAAGACCTGACATTATGTACTGATGCAGGAGATATTATAATAAATGAAATAAGTAATTAATTTATCTGTCCAGGTTTCAGAAACAACAGGCTAACATGAATTCATTTAATTGTCTTTTAAGTTCTTTGATTGTATCTATCGTGTTAATGTCATTATTTCGTTGTAGAACACTTTGAATTGACTTTCTATCTGAATTGTGCTATATAAATAAATTTACCTTGCCTTCTGGGGATCAACAAAAGTTTAGTGTTATCTTCTATACACTGACATCGAGAAGCAAACATTGGTAGACATATCAGTCAGGCTCTGGTATTTTCAGATAAAACTTTGTTGCAGAGGCAATTTAAGGCTGATTACACACTTTGCAGCTTGATAGAATATACAGTATCATGATTTTTTTATTGCTTTTGACTAGGTGCCAATGTAAACGCCCAGGCAGCAGACCTAGCCACACCGTTGATGATTGCCTCTCAGGAGGGTCATGAGGCTTGTGTGGACTTCCTGTTACATCACAGTGCCGATCCAAACATTGCCTGCAGCCAGGACTGGCCACAGCTTCCCATTCATGCCGCTGCTGAGTTTGGCCACCACTGGTACGTTTCCCAGCCTACATACCTGGGTTGACTCACCTACCGAGTGCAAGGAGAGTGAGCCAATGTTTTTGCCAGCATGCACGATATTACAGCTGCCCAATCAAAACAGTGCTGACCTTTTGGGAGCTAGTCCGATAGAAACAGCTTGAGTTCTTTAATAGTGCGCAGCAGTGCCCCTGGAAGGGAGAGTAGAATTGCATCTTATGTTTCTGCACATTAAAGCTTGCAAATTTAATTAGAATAGCAACAAACAGTCTTACAACATTGGACTAAGCCTGACATCATCACTTCAGATAGTGTGTTTTTGTTTACTGGTAATAGTATAAGAATAGTAGAGTTCATCATTCCAAGTGTCTGTATCCATGTAGTATTCTCAGGAAGCTGGTCACTGTGACTGATCGTGTGTGTGATCGTGGTGCTGGGATGGTGAGTCCATTGTATGTGGCCATACACAGTAACCAGAGCCAGAGTGTGGAGCTGCTGCTGATGGAAGGTTACAGTCCAGACGCCCAGGACTGCACACACATCCTCAGCCTCCAATCACCACTCTGTCTCGCCCTTTCTCTAACCTCTGATCAGCCAATCAGGTTTGTAAGAAAACTCATTTATTACCCTTATTCCTTTCTTTCTTGCTTTCTTTCTCATGGTTCTGCTGACTGTTTTAAATCTCTTGTCAGTGAGTGTGTGAAGTTGCTGGTAGCCGCAGGAGCAACACTGAGCGAGGAGAGTTGGACATATGCTTTGGCCACGGACAAAACAGACCTGCTGCAGCTGATTCTGGAGCACAGGTGGATCCCTCCTCCGGAGAATGTGACCAGGAACTGTTGTACACAGAACAGTCATGCTCGGAGGAAGGCATTAAATCTGCAGGAACTGAGGGAGCTGGTCTGTGTGGCACTTAATCAGGTTCATTTTGCTGCCTGCTGGCTTCCACCTCTTCTAAATGTAGGACTGGAACCGTCTTTACTCCTGCATCAAAACATGTAAGTGAATTCTCTCTCTCTCTCTTTTACTCTTTGTTCAGTTCTTACCTCATCACGTCTTCTTACTGATGTTTTTCTTTAGGATGGAGCAGGCAGACAGTGGGGTGTTGAATTACCTGCTGGAGTTCATAAATTGGTCGATTCTGCCTGCACCGTTAAAACACATTCTGGATCGAAGAGGAGAAGATAAGACCTGGACACCAAGTCTACATTTTGGTATGAAATATGCAATGAGTTTCTTAAGTTCTGCTTTGGCAACTGCTAGAAATTAATACACCAATTTTGTTGAAGTAATGTGATTCCTGAGGCATTTTCACTTATAGTTCATGAGCCGTTTTTCACATGCTCATGTCATTATATTTGTACTCGTTGGCTGCTTGCCACAAGTGTTGCTTTGAACTAGTTCAGCAGTCATGACACTCATTGGATTTAAACAGCTCAGATTTCCTCATTTTCTATTCATCCATTATCTACACTGCTTATCCATGTTCTGAAACACTAAAAATAACTTCAGCTACAGTTTCAGCTCGATTTCATCATATCAGTGGAGGGTTTTTGGCACAAACATCTTCTAGCATTATGGACAGATGTGTCAAATTCGATGGATGTTTGAAAGAAAATGGAATTTCTGATTTGAGCTCTCCATACTACACTCAGAACTTGTCAATCAAATCTGTCTTGTTTCTATGTAAATAAGTAACGACTTGCTTAAATTGATTACCAAAATAGTTTTTGATTAATTTCCTGCCAATGTACTTGTTGTTTCAGCAGTCATTTCTCTAAGTGTTACATTCTTGCTTTCCCTTCTCTCAGACAGTGTTCCCAGCCTGTCCCATCTGTGCCGGCTCCAGGTCCGGACTGTGCTGGGTTCACATGAACTGATGAGGACTGATGCTGTCTGGAAGCTTCCAGTGCCCTCTTTACTTCATGAGTATCTTCACTTCAGCGGTCTGGAGCCAGCATCCTACACACACTCATCACCAGCGACACCAGTGTCATATCGAATCGAAGGATACCACAGCACACACCAACACATCCATGTCCTGTAAACTACCAGTCTATTACATTAAATATACTATACTATGAATATTATTTAAAATGTAAATACAGAACTTATGATTATTTATTATTTTTCCATGGTGGCATTGCTACCTTAAGTGTGGGTTTTTAATACATCTGTTATTTGTTTAAAATGGTATTAATGTTTACGTTTTCTTTATGATCACAGTTGCTGCGCAGTTCAAATTGTTTTTGCATTTGTATAAATCTTCTGTTTTTATATAACATTAAGGACAGTTATATCACTTCGTCTCAGGTCTCAGTGGTGCAAGTTGTTGTCATTATCAGTTAAATATCGACTATTGTGGATGAGCCAGCCTTCATTCATAGTTAATCACGTTAAATAAAACAATCTTTCACACTACTTACAACAGAAATATTCTACACTTAATATAGTAATGGGAAATATCTTGAAATGTTTAATACAGATTAAAGCTCCATTTATAAGAGACGTTGATTGACTGGTGTGACTGTACATGACTACTGGAGAATTCCAAATTGTTTCCATTCAAACAAGTGTTTTAATACAATATATACCTGTTTCTTGAATTTTCTTGACATCTAGGGAAACTTTTGACTTTGTCTTGACAATGACTTGACTGATTTTAATAGAAACTGATAGTGAAACTCATTTTACTAACCCCAGCTAGTTAAGCAAACTGTATAACACAGATAAACCAGTAACCTGAAACATTTATCAAACCTCAGTTATTTCATTTTACTCTGTTCTTCCGTGGATGCTAGGTTTATCTTGCATTTAGAAATCTCAAAGACGAGTTTGGTGTGATTATTCATTATGATACCATTGTGATGAATTGCTGTTATAAGTACTTTACTTGCCCACCTCTTCAGGCTTAAGTTCTCTGTATCTATAATCAGTCTGCATGTTGGAGTTTCATTGTGCAATTTTGTGTAATACTTCTACACACATACATGGTTTTATGTGACCTCGACTGTGCTTATTTTGATATTCTGGGTACATTATGGTGTAGCAACTGCATCCATGATCAGTTCTTACAAAAAGATAAGGTTACCACAGTCATGCACAATACAAATTTATTGATACAATGCACAGAGGAAAAGCTGATCATGCCGTGAGGAGTGGAAGAAGAGGATTTTGACACACTTGCCTAATACAGAATAACTATGTTTGAACAGCTTGTGTCACTCAACATGTCATGACATTAAGCTTTTAACTCTGAATAACATTCAAGCACTTGCACTACAATCTCCCATGCATCCATACCTGGACCAATGAGACAGTGCATGCACCAATCTGAGAAATTAATTAAATATTTTTGGCTGGCACAATGAAGATGGAAATTTTGTTAGAGGAAGTTTCTCTCAGTCATCGTGCTTCAGTTTTCTGATTTTTCCCTTGTGGCGGTCAATCTCACGCTGCAAACGTTCAATTTCCTTTTTGTGGTGATCAATTTCCTCCTGATGGTGTTCTTTCAAAGCAGCAAGCTGCTCCTGTTCCTTACGCCTTAAGCAGAAATGGATAGATAGGTGTGAGGATGGAAGAGTGAAAGGATCAACAACAAACATGAAATAGTAATGTTCATTTTCACAGTCAATTTTATTTTCCATTGAAGCTATTAATGACTGAAAAAGATAGAGAGTTTTTGGCACAACTAAGTGAAACACATTTAAGGAGAAATACAAAATTATTTAATTTTTCTAATTTCACTCTTATTTCAATCGAGCTTTAAAATGGACCACCACTGAGTAACAGCAAACTTTAGAACAAACTGTTAACTAACTGTTCCCCTGTGCTTGTTATGGTCCAGCATGTAGGTTGTTGTAATGTAAATACATACCTGAAGTACATCTCTTCCTCAGCGGCCTGTTTTCTCCCCATGGCTCCACCTGCCTCTCTGATGGATCCTCCACCTCCACCGCTTTTTCCTGCACCTTTGCCCAGCTCGCCCAGCTGAAACATGGTGGAAAATGTTTTGTATATACAAAAAGGAAAAAAAAACTCGTTTTCAAATTCAGCTGATTTTGATCTGGACTTTGTTATCAAGACTTGGCAAAGTTGGAACTCAGTCAGACCCTGTGGAAACTCTGAAGGTCGACGTGTGTTTATTTCACAAATTGAGGCGGAAACATGCTTCCTTTGTCACAACTGACAAATGGAAAAGACTAGCGAGGTTAACAATACAGTCCAGAATCTATTCGTTTTGCACAGGTGCATAGTTTCCAGAATAAAGGAGTTTGAGAGGTGGCTATCTGATTTACACGGAATCGAAACAAACCCTAAAAATGCCCTGAAATCTATCAAAGTCAATACGTTTTTTCTATTCTTTTGACATGCACAATTTGTGTCAAAAGTCACAAGACTAATTCATTTAAAACTGCATTCTTCACGATGACAGTCAAGGCTGTGCAGTGTTTTAATCGTATAATTTTAATTTGGGATCCAAATTACCTGGTCAGATGACATTCTCAGCTGTGAGGCGATGAACGTCCTGATATTGGGCCTTAGAAACCTCGCCATGTTTGACAAAACAACGGTGACAGCGGAGCTTTTGCCCTTGTCCACAAAAGCACGGCTCTCACTGACTTGCAGGGAGCTGAGGAAAACGTCATACTTGTGCGCCATCATTGTGCGCGTGACGGTCATTTTTTCCACTTTGGGGAAAGCTAAGTTCGTAAATATTCGCTGAAACATTTCCAATTTTTTATACAATGCGGTATTACCATGAGAAAGTTTAAAAATAATAAAACGTTTACCCTTTTTTTCCCGTCGGAAACGCCCCTTTGTGACGTCCTTCCCCAAACCCCTGAAATATAGTGTGACGCCGCACGGAACTGTACCGCTTGTCTACATTGAGGTGTGACCTAGCTTGTTGATTTTAATGAGAGCAAATCAGATAATTGATATTCCAAATATTTATAAATTTACAAGTTTATTCTAAATGGCCAACGAGTGATTAAATATCTTAATGCCCTCCCCACATAAATGAGAATGTGTCCACCTAACGGTAGTCTCAAAATGCACTACGTGATAAACGCAGGTGCTGACTTCGCGTTGGTTCCAGAGACTTATTTGAACAAAATATGGAAAAGAAATTTAACCATTTTGTAGCGTTCTATCACACATACGTATAAGAATTGTCGCAGGTTTAACGATTTTATCAATTTTGGCTGGATTCCAAAACAAGACAGTTATTTTTCGGGAACTTTGGCTCACAGGCATCTAAATATAAACAATAATCTTCATTAGTTACAATGCTATTAACTTATGCACAATTCAGTATAATTGCACTACAATAAGGAAACAAAATCAAAGAGTGAAAGAGAGGTGCTTTGAAGGACTTTATTCAATGCCGCAAAGAAACGATATGCTCCCTTATTTAACAAACGTTGGCCTACGTGGTAATGGAATACCCATTGACCCAGTCCCTGTGGCCCCCAAAAAATTCTTTGCTAACAAACTCTGGGCTCACTGCCCCAAAACTGAGAAGAAACTAATTAACATCAAATCAACTTAAAATTTCACGCCACATTCAACATTTTCCACAATTCAAACATTACAAGGCTATTCATCAAAGTTACATATGTACAGGTACAGTTGGAACCTTTTGTACAAGCAAGTGCATTAAAAAAAGGAAAAAAAACTCCCCCTCAATGCATGTAAAAATCAAATTCGCAAACCTAACTTAAATTTAAATTAAAAGTTGCTGCACTGTTTTGTGTACAATGATAACCAGTGTCAAAACTAGTTGCAAAGAATTAGAGGCACTCAAATTTTCATGAATGTACATAGTTTCATCGGTCAAACACTGAGTTGTGTCGTGTTAACTCCAGCTTGAGTTTGCATGAACATTCTGCCAAACAATCAACAGGTGCACTTGAGGACAACTCATATTTGGGCCTGTGTATTTGCAAAAGCATAGTCATGAATACATAAAACGAATAAAATCCCAAATAAATTGGATGATTACCATGAGATGTTGCTCAATAATATCTCTTGTGCTTTTGTTATCATATCATTATCAACAGCTGGAAATTATGTCCTTGTCATCATAACAGAGACTTGAAGAGTTCCACTAGTATCTGGGGCTCTGTAAAATTGTCATGGTTCCTTATTTCTTGTGATTAAACAAAACAACACAGCTACAATCATACAGAAATAAAACAATTCCCAAGATGCAACTATCAGGTCAACCTTGCAAATTGCGACCTGTGTTCTTATATCAACTTTTGAAAACACACATTTCCCAGATGAATTGCGCCTAATAAGTGCATATTAGGTCTCCTTAAAGAAGCAGAAAACTGACTTCAGGCTTAGGATTTTTATGGACTATGTTGTGCTGATCTGTTTGGATTTGTCTGAAGCAATGTTCTAAGCAAAGGGTGCAGCAGCTGTGTAGTAAAACAAGATAAAACATTATGGGGGAACGTAAATATAGAAGACGGGGGTGCATCACAGGGCCAGAAGCGGTCTGCGAAGGCCTTTCAGAGGAGGCAGCGATCGTCGCTCCTCCTTCCTGGCCCGTCAGTCCTGCTTGACGCTGCTCAGGGCTCGGAGGCGTTCCAGCAGGGGAGGGTGAGAATAATGCCACATGGAGAACAACCAGTCGGCCACGGGAAAGCCCAAATTGTCCTTATTGAGCTTGATGAGAGCAGAGTAGAGCTCAGTGGCTTTGCCCATACCACGTGCAAAGGCATCTGCCTGGAACTCAAACCTGCGACTCAGGACCGTCAGACAGAAGGACAAGAGCTACAAAGACAAGGAGAAACTTGTTTTACAGATTGAAGGACAATAATGCAGCATTGTAGAATCTAGATTATTTTTCCTCTACTCCTTGAGATCAGCTGCATCTATCCACGTAAAACCACGCTCACTTGCACCTTGCAGATTTTTCACCACTCATTTTCCCTGAAACTGTGCAATTGTCTCAAAACCTTGTGGCACAGACAAGGCATTTGTCTTAGTGCATAATGTTAAAAAACTTATCCACGCTTATCTAGAATCCCAGTTACCTCATTGTACGGGGAGAAGATGAACTGGAAGATAATCATCAAGCCTATTAATGTGGGCTGGCTGTCATTGAAGCCAAAAGCTACAAACAGCTCCTTGCGTCCAATCAGAACAGCGAACAGGGAGAAGCACAGGAAGGAGTTCATCTGCAGAAAAAAAAAATACCATGGACCGCACCCAGTTGCATTTTATTAGTTTACATATGTATGCGGTAAGTCAAAATACACATAGTACACTCGTCAAAAGAAAATAAAGACTATTTTGAAGGAGGAAACCATCGAAGACACACCTGACTGATTATGATATTCTTGACAGTGTGGCCAAGCTTCCAGTGGCCGAGCTCGTGGCCCAGAACTGCGAGGATCTCTGGGTTGTTGCAGCCTTGTTTCTTGTTCTGTATAAGTATTTGAGAAAAAAATTTAATTTCTTCTTCTTCACATAGAGAATACGAAATAAAAGTACTATGACTGTAGCAATGTGGCCTGTAGACCGACTGGAACCATATTTTGTGACCAGGGATCAGGGATAAGCAGCTGTAGGCACTGCTGAAGTATCCTTGAGCAATACACTTAAGCCTTTCCAGCTCAGTCACTACATACTGTATATGTTGGACAAAAACATTTTCTTGGTACCCAAATAGGCATCATCTGGTGTCGTAGGCTACTGGTCTTTGATGTAAGCAGCTTGAGCAACTGTTAACATATACCAGGCTTCAAATATATATATATATACTGTATATATTTGACATACATATATACATATATGTATATAAAACCTTTTGGGATAAATGTCAAGGATATAAAAATTAAACAAGCAGGGGAACAAGACAGTAAATATAAGACATCAAGATGGTGCTTATGCATAAGTGTGTAACAATAGATTAATAGTAACTTTTCAGAACAATGGAATTACTTCATGACAACCGCAATAAAGGTCAATAAATTGTTTTGCTTTCCAACCTTGGGCTTGGGTTTTGCCTCGATGGGTGTGCCGTCACTCTCTGCCTGCTCAGTCTGAGGCTCTCCAGACTTATTCAGAGGAGAGTAGTCTTCCAGCAGAGTGTCAAACAGTACAATGCGCTTGTTTTTGAAAAACCCATAGAAGTATGCATTGCTGTGTGACGAACGCTTGGAGCCTGGAAAAATGGAAAGCTTTTTTAGCTGTTTGAGAGAATTTAGGTCCCAATATATTCAAACAACCTATTGTCATGTTCACCTTAATAATTACAATGTCATTTAGTCATACAGCTACATGTACTGGAAGAAATATTAGACGTTCATTGTGTCTGCTTTACCTTCTACTACATAAACTTTAGTGAGGGGGAAGCTTATACTCTTGGCCATTGCCTCAATTCCCAGCTTCAGCTCGCCCTCGGGCAGTGGAGTGAATTTGTCAAACAGGGGAGCAATGTAGTCAGCATAGATGGTGACGAGAACCTGGGAACAAAGTAGAGAAGCAGCAGTATAATGAATTGGTAGTAGCAAACAACCAGTCACTACCTATGTGTTATACCCTCATTACCAAGTGCAACTTCTACATTTAAAAGCTCTCTCATTGTTCAGTTGTGACAAAGTGCAGAACTGACCAGAGAAACAGCCAAGGTAAAGAGCCAGGCATAGATGAAAAAGTAGTCTCCGCCAATCTTGATGATGTACAGAAGTAGTGAGGTCACAGGAAGAAGGATGCACTGGGTCACAGCAAACTTCTTAACGGCATCCTTGAAGAAGAATCCCAATGTCTAGGAGGAAGACCAGGTAAGAGTATAAGAGACAAACAAAAAAGACAAATGAAGGAAGAAATTGCATTTGTAGGCTAATGTGACCGCAGCCAGTGTACCTGCTGATTAAAGCCGTGTTTCTCCTCAATGACAAATGTGTTGTACACACTCCAGGGAAGTCCAGTTACTGCACTGAACAGGGTGGCAAGCGTCAGAAAAACAAGGGACTGAGAGATCTCATACTCTGGGCCAAATCCAAAGCCAGCTGTCACAGAACCAGCCATATCCCACAGAAATGGGATTCCACCCAGGAGCAGGATCAGCTACAAAGGGAACAAATGTTCAGACATCAACTGTAGCCTAGGATCAGCTCAACAATCAGCTGACTATATTAAAGTGAATCCTCACATTGGAACTCATAGTACGCCTTTCATTCACATGACCTAAGAATATATCACCTTCTCCCATTTATCAATAAATCCTTGCTCACCATCTAGACTCCAAGTGGACAAAAAGTTGAAACAAGACTATTATAAAAATAAGGTGTTGCAGATGACCATGAGGACAGATTTTAAAATTATACATTTGACTTAAAATGCTCTTAAATATTCCTTCCTCCATTTACTGATGACATGACATGATACAAGCAAAAAATGTGTTGTGAAATGATAGGCAATGTGGTAATTTTACCGTTCCTTCGCTCTCAGAGTAGAGCCCAGACCAAAAGCTGAAGTTGCTTTTATCTAGCTGGTACAGACGTGACTTTTCAAAAGTTTCAGAATCGATGATCTTCTCAAGCTCCTGTGGCACATTTGTGGTTGACCTGTATATCCTTCTCTGTAGGGTGGAAAGTAGAACATCTGTTGAATCTTTGACTATTTCTAAGTTATATTAGACTTATATTACACTTGTTTCTGCTGCTACACCAAGGTACAACTCTTAAAAATTAAATAAACATGGACTTATATAAACCATCTACTACGCTGTATCAAAATGTAATCATTAATTCCAACCTTCATACATTTTAGGATAGCTTCCTTTAACCTCTTAAAAGCCGGTAAATGAATTGGTAACTCAATACATTTTAAGGCAAACTATTTGAGGTGATCTGAATTATTACAGCTAAATGTCATGGGCATTTTCAAATTAGTGACCCCTTAAATATTTTGTAAAAAAGGCACAAGTCAATTTGTAGAGATATTATGAAATAAAATCCATGACAGTAACCTTAACGTTTTTGGGGAATTAATTGGCATTCATTTCCCTTAAATTTCTCTTTATTCTAGAAGTGTAGGTTTAATATTATGTAGCTATCCACAGAATGCATCATTTGCTTTTTGGAAATATTTAAAATAAAACTTTATACAAATGGCCCCATTGGTGTTTACTTCAGTGTTCAAGAGATTAGAGCAACTTTGTTTTATGTTTCATCCTCCCATAAATTGGGACTTAAAAGCAGCAAGAGAAAAGTTTGAGTCATTACTGATGATCGCCTTACCTGTCTGTACGCAAGGTACGCCTCCCATAAATATACGGTCCATGAAAATACCAACACGGCATAAAATATCTGTTTCTCCACCGGGAGATCAAATATAGTTTCAACCATAATTACTCTTTTCGGTCTATGTTTGGTCTGGGTTGGCTATCTTAGAAAGCTAACACTTGCTAGCCTGGCGGGCAGCGGATTGCTAGCAGCTACTAACCTCCCGTTCAACAAACAAACGGCCTCTAATTTAAGTCGAATAAGGGAGATATATTTCCACTTTAAAACGACATAAATTAACTAGTAAAACTGACTTGGACACATTCACACACAGTTTCCATGGCAGAGTAAAGGCTTTTTAAGCTAATATTCCATTCATACGGGGTTCTCGATGAAGTGTGGCAACAGATCTGGTCCCTACTGAAACATCCACTTGACTTTTAGTTCCGCGGCTGTGGGCGTGACCTCACGTACATAGGGTTTTTTATACATAACAAAACTTAATTACATTCAAGCCATAGCTATGCGTCTGAATTGAAGTTTTGCTTGTCTTGCCATTGCTGCAAAAGTTTCAGCTGCAGATTTTACCAATTCTACATGTTTAAATGTTCATCAAGTCTTGAAGTGAATACAATGCGAGAGAATGGCACGGCCTCCAAATAGCACTGTAATACTAAATGTATTGCTTTAGAAGTAGAAAAAAATCAGTTCCAAATGTCTCTCAATTTCCCATGCTTTCCCAGAGCTAACCAATGTTTCCTTATATTCAGTGGCATTGACTTCCTAGACTAAAATGTATCTTTAATGGTGCCCTCATTGTGCATCAGTAATCTTAAATGACATTCCACACTATGTCACTACATCTACAAAACAGTCAACCACTATGACTTCAACAAGCTCGACAATGAAAAAAACTTAGACACAATGGCAGAATAAAAGGGTCATATGTATTTTTTTGGTTTACATTTATTATAATTAGAAATTGTTTACATACTTCTCTGTCCACCGCATCCAAACATTGACTGGATATAAACTGTAGTGAAAAATAACCAAAACGTATTTCATTGCAGTGAAGTAATGTTTTTCAGTCCTATTTTCACACAAGTGGAGGCCTTGCAATATGCTACTGACCATTTCTAACAATCTGAAAATCTGTACATTTATCATGATTAACTATATACATCCGTGAGATCATGTCTTAACAGAATAGGTGTTATCTGACTTCACTGTAGGAAAGCAAAACAAAAAAAACAAAAAACACTTAACTTGCATGATTTGAAGAACACAAATTAAGCTTTTCTGATAGCTAGATTCTAGAACTAAGCAGTTTGACATGTTAAAAATCCTTCAAACAGAAACTTAATACTACATTTTTGGAACAAAAAATACTGATACATAATGTGTGATGTGTTAGCCATGTTTCAACTAACTAACTTCCAAGAAGCAGATTTCCATTGTTTGTGTCAGAGGGGAATAGGACAGGCAGGGTGGTGGATACAGATCTCTCCAGTACCACCACAGGCCTGAGGTACTGAAGCTGCTTAATGGCCAGGTCCCCACACCCAGCCAAGGCTTTGTCCAAGATGGACTTCAAGTTTTGAACTGCTGCACAGTCCCCAGTCATAGCAAGGGGCTTCAGCAGTGGGGAATGAGTGCGTTTGCTGCGGGTTTGAGAGATTCCCAACTGGTTGTTCTCCTTGACAGAGCAACTTCGCCTGAAAGAGTCTCGCCTTTTAACTTGAATCATCTCTTTATCTGAAGTGTTGGTGTCTTGTATAAACTTCAGAAATGACGACTCAAAGCCCATTGGTTTATAAGTGGCAATGTCAAAAGGACGTGGAGAGGGGTTACACGGCTGGGGGTCTTTCAAGTTTGAAGGCTGCTCCGACAGCTCGTTTTTGCGTTTCAGTGGCTGGCGAACAGGAAGAGAGGGCGCTGACCCTGACCCATTTGTCATTTTAATACCATCTTTGCTGTTTGATGTTTCTTGGAAGCCCTCTTCAGTTCTAAAGCGCAGTGAGGATGGTGGCGAGAGATCAACAGTAACAGGACGAAGAAGAGCTTTGATGGTTTGCAAGCTTAGCTTTTCCTCCTGCTTGTAACAGATTGTTGTCCCTGCAGGCTGTTCTTTAGTCTGCCCGCCTGTGCTTGGTTCACCGTAGAGCACATCATCAGCAGCAAGAAGAACGCCATTTTGCTCTACAGGTTGTACTTCCTCCTGCTCCTCTGGAAATGCCAGTGAATCATGATTATCATCCTTCATGTCTGGTTTGATGGAGTGTAGGCTCATAGGTGTGGACGGTCCCTCAGGGTTTTCTGGCTCTGTCTGATACTCCATTTTGCGAACCCCATTATGCTTACCAGGCCCCACAACATTTGGCCTGGCCGACTTCCTCTGGATTAGTTCCTCAAGTTGTTCTGCATTAAAAACAAGCTTTTCTTCATTCCTTAAAAAGTCCTCTTGACGCATGTCGTGAACACTTAGGTAGTGACGCTGCATGCTCTTCAAGTATCTGACGACAGAATCACAGTCCTGAACCATGCATGGGTAGCCCACACGCAGACAACGGTCTTGGCACATCTGTAATGCTTCTTCGTGGGATCTGTAGACAAAGCTTTCAAATTGTTTTTTTTCATCCTCCTTGTCTGACTCTTTGTTTTCTTCGGGAGCCTCCTCACTCATTTCCTCGGGTTGGGCAGCCTCTTCACACTTGGCATCCTCAGCCTGTGGGGCCGGTGAATCAGGTTCATCTTTTTGTGGGCTCTGCGTTGTAACAATAAGCTTCTTTTGGCAACCACTGACTGATTTTTTGTGAGTGCTCTGTAGACGTACCACCAGTGAATCATAATATTCATAGTGACTATACAGAATATGTTTTTTGAGTGCATTAGGTTGGCTGAACACTCTCGAGCAACCCTCGTACTTGCACTGTATCAGTTCTGGGGGTTGAGAGTGAATTTCGCGTGTGTGACGAACCAGGCTGCTTTTCAGGTGGTACAAAGCAGTGCAGTTGGCAAAGTGACATTTGTACTGGGGTTGGGGTTCATCAGAGTTTGAGGCAGGCCTTTTCTTCGCAGGCTCTTTCCTGACTTCTGAATTGTGATATGTATCAACATCTTTTTCCAACAGCAGTTGAGAGCGATTGTAATGATGTACCAACTGCAGGTGGCGCACGAGGCCTCCCTGGGTGGAGAAAGCAGAATCACAGTCTTTTGCTACACAATGAAAGGGTTTACTAAATTTATCCAATATGTAGCACAGATTATTCCTGGCCACCAAACGCCTGGTAGTTCTGCCCTGATGTGTAGTTCCATTCTCAGTTTCTTCCTTTCCCTCACTGTCTTCCACTTTATTCTCCGCCTCATCTTCTGCTTCTGCTTCAGAGGGAGAGCAATTGTCAAAGTTTTTTTCATCGTTGTTGCTCATTGTGGTCTTATTCCGCTCACATTTTTTCCATCCGACGAATTCTTTCTTCTTCAGTGCGAGTGTATGGTTACTCAGGGATTGTGACGTATGCTTTGTGGCCTCCGCGGCTTTGCTATCATCATGCTGAACAGCGGTGCAACTTATTTTTTCCACCAAAGCCTTATTGAGTTTATGTGTCTGGATATAATGGGCCTTTAACACACTCTTTTCTCTATGACTCTTGGAACACAGCTGGCACATGTAAGGCTTAAAGGATGTTGTTTTTAAAGACGTTAACCTTTTGGCCTGTTCAATGGTACGGCCATGTTTAGTGTTATAGTGGCGCAATAAGCTGTAACTCTGTGCAGTCCTAAAACCACAACTTTTTATCTTACAGGTATATGGCTTTGCGGCAGCAAACGATTCATCACTGCCTTGTTCAGCAGTGACTGGTTTTTGATCAGATTTGACTTTAATCGTCTCTTCAGATAGATCTGCAGGTCTCTTCTGAAGCAATACAACAGGTGGTTTTGCCAGGATAGCTTGGTGAAGGGAAGCTTGTGATGTATGAGGCTCGGGGGTGGACTGAGGAGATTCGCTAGGTTCACTTTGAGAGCAGGAATTCAGATTCAGTTTGCCAAACCCAATAAGAATTTCTTTCAGTGCATCATTTTTTGCAAGGCTTGAAGAGTTCATCTCGTTCTGTTGTGGGGGTGCTTTTCTCTCTTTGCCAGCCTCCTTCAGTGGAAGTGGAGTTGATATCTCATTTTTCAACTTTTCCTCAACATTTGCTTCAGTTTCTGTCTTTAGCCCTTTAGAGTTTGAGCTTCTGTCCTTGTCATGTTTATATTCTTTGTTCTCCAGCTTAAGGTGTTCTGGGTGCGCACATTTCAGATGTCTTTGAACATCTCGAGCTCTGGAAAACGTCATGCCACACTTCTCAAAACCACAGGTGAACTTACTACCATCAAAACACACAGCTACCAAAGTCATTGTGCCCTTGGGCTCCTTACAGCCTGATGAGTGCAAAGAGGGGGGACAATTAATTGACGACGACATAAGTTCACCACTATTCAAAAGCCCTTCTGATCCAATCTGATCATCTAACTTCTTAAAGCAGGTTGCCTCCTCAGGAATGATCTTAAGACGTTTTCTTTTCAACTTCCTCTGAGCCTCAAAGTCTTCTTCTGTGAAGGTAATATTGTGCGTAGACAAATGCTGTGTAAATTCCTTTTTGGATAAATAGAACTTTTTACATTCAGGGCTCGAGCAGGTAAATGCAGCATCTCGAAAATGTTGTGCTTCATGGTGATACATCTGTCCCAAGTCGGAGTAAGTGACGTAACAGCCGCTTAGCTCACACTGGTAGTTGAGCTGATAGCCGTGGGTCTGTTTGTGTGTGACAAGTTCATTGGAAGTACTAAACCTTGCACCACAACCCATAACCACACACGTGTAAGGCTGATCACCATAATGAACTCTGCGATGCTTGCGGTGATGGTAAGACGATACAAAATGACGTCGACAAAAAGTGCATTTCTCCCGCTTGTCTCTCATCTCATGAAAATGTTTAACATTTTCATCGCCTCTGTGCTCGGACTTTAAGTGCACATACAAGTACTTGGAATGTTTAAAGGTCTTTGTGCACTCAGTTCCTGGACACGGGTACACATCTCTGTTCTGCAGGTTGAAGTGATGATCAATGTAATTGAAAGTGATGTGCTCGTCATCGTCCACGTGCTTCACTTGTATGGATTTGGCTTGATGCACAATGTGTTGTAACACATCTGGATCATGGGTGGATTTGTAATATAGCATTAAAGATGGGTCAATGGTGATCTCACCTGGCTCGATGTCCTCATCTTCATCCATATTCCTTTTGTTTTCATAGTCTTTGTAAAAATGTGTGTGATTCTCAATGTGTTGCTTCATGTGAGGAACAAGTCCCTTTCTGCTCTTAAACCTTTCTGAACAAATAGGGCAGGGGTGGTTGTTTTCTTGTCCGTGTCTTTTGGAGTGGTGAACTATTTGAGAGTCAATTATTGACCTCTTACAAATCTGGCAGCAGAATTTAAGTTTCTTTGTCTCAGATCCTCCTTCCAATTTAGGGAGTTTTTCCTCTTGTTGCTCATGACCGCTCAGACTGCCATTTAACTTATTCTGGTGTTCAGGCTCTACAGCCTTTTCCTTTTCCTTTTCTTCCTCTGGGTCATGTTTACTCCTCTCATGTCCATCTAACACCTCTTCCTCCTCACCTTCCGACTCTGGCCTCAGCCCTAGAAGGGAAATGCAGTGATATTTGAGGGTTTTCCAGTCCCAGAATTCAGGGTCAAAGGGCCAGTAGGCTTTCAGTGCTAGGAGCAATTCACAGCGCAGTGAGTTCGGAATAATCCCATTTTCCTGATCATACTTCTGGTCTGGGCGCATGTAGAGCTCTTCAAGGCAGCCAAAAACCTCCTCGCTGGGGCCAAGCAGGAACTCTGTTAGTAAGCAGGCACGCAACACTTCAAGGTCATGTGGAAGAAGGCAGGACACTGTCTTACAGACAGAGATCCTTGTGTCCAAGTCATCTTGTTTTGGAAGTTGGAGGGCTTTAACACAGAGTTCTACTGATGAAGCTAGCCCTGGTTCTTCTGCCTGCAAAATGTAAAGTATCATTTATTACTGTTTGTCCAAACATTTACTTTCTGTTTTACAACCTTATAATAATCATTGGGTAAAATGCATCGTGAGTCATTTCGTTTTCAAACAAATCAATGATTTTACCATTTCAGCTTGGAAGCGGTACCGAAACTGGAAAAGTAGGAAGATCAATGAATCACAATTGTTGTCATTTTTAGAATCAAACTGAAATTGGACCGTGTCATGGCTTGCTTACAGTCTTGATGTTCAATGACTGACAATATTGTCTGGTAAAAATTTGTTGACCCAAGTTGATGGGCCTGCGGGTAAAACATGGCTCTAGTGAAAATTAGATACCAAAGAAAAAAACATTTTATTTTTTTAAGTTTATTAAAATTCCATTCCAGATTAAAATCCTTCGTTGAACAATTCTACACCACATTCCATTCGGAAATCCTAGCCAAAACACACAGGCCCAGTCTGACACAAAACTGAAGCTCAAGGTCATCTGTTATCTTTGCAACTATATAATTAAGCTGTTCCCTTGGAATGCCAGTGGCATTTACTTCCTGATCACCTAGTTGGTGTTGTCAGTCTAGAGTCAAAGTATTTCCATTATACCAGATATTAAACAGTTTGATTATAGAGGTGGACCTAACCAACATTCACACTGGGCCACTTAATGTGTCCATCCAGAGACCAATTTGACTACGAGGCTAATGCTGCATGCTAAATGCAAATACAGGAGGGAAGAAATATTAAAACTGCATTTCATGGCTGCTTAGGCTTACCTCTGTCTGAATAACCCGTACCAGGTAGAGCAAATGGTAGACCGTTTTGGCAATGGCACCTAACTGAAGGCATCGTTCCAGAAGGGACTCTAGAGATGGATCAATTCTTCTTTGAAGCTTGCTCCACAAAAGTGTCAACTCCCTTTTGATAAAAACGAAAAGAATTATGCACCACAATGACAAAACTTAATTCAATTGAAGTGATTCAGAAACTGCATTGACAGACCAGATCTGCTATCCATTTCAAGGAACTAATTACACATATTGTACTTTACTGTACACAGCCATACTGTGTGGCCAACCTTTTAAATTCTGACAGCAAGCACCTACCAGGAACAGTAAACACTCTGCTGCTGGAGCTGCTGTGTCAGGAAAGTGGTACACAAGATGAAGGCTGTGTTCTCCTCGCCCTCTGTCTCCAAATTACAGGTGATCTCCAGGACATCTTTACAGTCAAGTCTGGATATCTGTTTAGGGAGGAAACACAATAATGAAGGCTATAATAGAGCATCAGAGAATTAAAATTTAGCACAGAAAACAAAAACATAAACTGTACACGTAACTTGATTTTATTAATGGACTAGTAAATATAGAAAAACAATTGGAAATTCCTAACCACAAAAACTAATGTAATACCTCCATGATGGCTTCTTCATTGGGCAGGAGATGACAGAGCAGGGCTACATATGTATGACGAAATGTAGCTTGGTTGGAGATGAAGCTACATTCTGTACAAGCTTTGGCCAGTACCACAGCCTTGGCGACTTCACCCATCTTCTCCAGGTGCTTCACTCGCATCTCCATGAAGCCCTCCCCCTCCAAGCTGATGTATGCATCAACTAGAAAGGACATGGACGTGTAAGCACTACCATAACAACCCAAACCGGACAAAAAGTTAAAGCCTATTGCTAAATGAGCTCAACTCCAACCTTCTTCTGTGTTAGCAGGCTGGCCTGTGAGGAGTGCAGTAAGGACTGGGTTGCTCCATGCTCCTCCCTCTCCTGTGATCTGGAGTAGAGCCTGGAGGTCTGTGCTCCCATAGTGCTGCAAGTTATCATGGGCAATCTGCAATATATGTATACAAGATCAAATTTAACACACTACCACACGGTGAAACCAAGAATTTACAAGAGGCACATTAGGCTCATACAAGAAATCAGGCCTAAGGCCCTTTGCAAATGAGGTCAATAGTACCAAATTAATTTGTAGACCCAATTTTTGTACCTTAAATAGATCAAACGAGGAAAACAGCCTTGTTCAGATTAAACTTGCTTACAGCTGAAGTCAAGCTAGGTATTTGTCTGTTTGATGGAAATGTTGTCAAAAACAATGTGTTTGTCTTTTTAGAAAACAATTCTGTTCCCAAATTATCTATCTGCGCAATAGAACTTCTTGACCTATTTTTTGGGTTTTTGTTATCACTTAAAAATCAGCCACCTAGCAATCAAGTTCTTTTTGATATGAGGCCTTTTACCTGGACAGAATGGTGGAATTGAACCCAGGCTTCATACGGAATTTCATTATCAGGCACTGAAAGCAACAGCTCAAAACAACTCCTGCGAGAAGAAAAACAAAACAGATTGTGACAAACACGCGGTTGAAATGCAAATATCACACAGAAAGGACCAGAGTTGGCAGACCTCTCAAACCCAGGATCTTTTTGCTGTGAGGCAATAGTGCCAACAAGGACACGAAAATACACACACACACAGAACATTTGTGATAGTGTTAAATACGCATCTACGTGCTGGTATAAATTACTACAGAAGAAATTCAAAAATTTGAACTTTTTTAATATTTTGAGTGGGGGTATTCTAGCACGTTGTTAGCCATGAAATCTTATCTATGTTGCATGATCCGAACCATGCGGTGTTATGAGAACCAAACTTTTTCCCATAGCAGACAGAGAGAAAGCAGAGTTTCTTTCATGACAAGTGCTTCCAAATGCACTTTCAGTGACACTTAGCAAAATTTAACATTTGCAAAGTGATCCCTTTGCAAATCTGGTTTTCTTTGCTACACTGTGCTGCCTCAGATTGTGGCAGTCCTGCCTCCAACAGACAGTGTATAATTGGTCATTAAGGTACAGTATCAGCAAGATATTTTTTCATGAATTTGCCATGCTAACTAGGTTTTTGTACACTTGTGTACTTCTACACAAAGTATCTTTTGTGTAATATTAACTCATTGTCAGAACTTACAAAGCTAGTCTCTTCAACACCAGGGCCACTCTATCAGACTCAGCGGTGAGATGGGATCTGGCAGCAGCAAAGCAGTTTATGGATAGGCAGTAAACCTCCAGAAGAGGTAGACCATGTTCCACAGAGTTCCTGCTCCCAGCATAGTGCATCAGTGCCTATACAAGGACGGAAAACACAAAATTTAACCGACAAAGTAAAACAGTTACAAAAACTGACCAGAAATCTTTCCTGCTGAAGACTTGTAAAAATGATGGCAAGATCGGATAATGGACAGATGTGCTTGATGAGGAGGGGTTTTCCTTTTGGGGGGAATACCAGTCTTGGCCTGACTCCCAGCTGACATTCTGTCTGCAGTGAAGTGCTCCTGATTGGGCCTGAGGGGACTGTTGAGGGCCATATTCATTAGTGAGCAAACAAGCATCAAAACTGGCACACAAATCAAGATTATGATGCCAGTATGCTGATTACTTTATCTAAATCTGTTTCTGTGAATGAGATTTCACTAAAAAACAAGACATTTCTTTTTGAACATTGCACTGTTGTGTTGAAACATGAATGACAACGATAAATTAAATGACAATCATTGTCATTGTTTTCTTGATAAATAACAAAAACAATGATGTAGATTTCTCAAATCTCAGAATTTACTACCTTTATCTGATTCATATCTTCTACAATACATAACAGGTTTTTTGGGGGCTTCTTTTTCTTTTTTTTTACATTTATACATTTACAACAGCATAGATTTGTTATTGGCGGTTAGTCACCAAGACAAACTCATCCAATTGTGATACCCATTTCTTCAATTCAGCCAAAGTATAATGTCATATTTGCTTACATTGTAACCGCTTTGTTTAAAGTAAATATTTTCTTACTTGTCAACTGTCATACAGCACAGGAATATTTGCTATTTAACGTAAATAGATGTTGTCTACATCCTGCTGAGTGGAACTCACATTAAAATCATCACAGCACCGAGAAAATCCCCAGAGTCCCATTTGCCAAACTCAAGGCACCTTTCAGCTTGGTGCCATTCTTGTCTACAGAGGTTCTTAATTAACTCCCCTCAGTCTAAATATTCAGGTCCCCCTCAAGGGAAACTTAAGATAACGTCTTGACTCTGGAGAGCCACATCAGTGTGCTAATTACATCTGGACTGCTTCCGATTTGAGTGGAAAATCAACACAAGACTTAATTTATTTATAACTTACGTTATTTATTTTATTTGTTTAGACTATGCAGTGTTTAACCTGTGATGAAAAATGCCAACACCCATCTCCCCAATACAGGACAGTTTCATTTCCAGGGTGGCTAATTTAATTATGTCTTGTAAATTTAACATTGGCAGATGAGCAAACTTCAATTAAGGTTCACATCGAATACAAACATAAAGACATAAACTGAACTTATACATATATGCACTTTGTCTTGCCTCCTGTCATGTAGCACTGCCTCGAAGCAACTTGGTCCCATGGACTGGAACCTGAGCCTTGTGGCACTTATTGTCGTTGTATTTACTGCATAGATCTTCGCTTGTGTTGTTATAATAATCATATGTACGTCGCTTTGGATAAAAGCGTCTGCTAAATGCGAATTGTAATTGTAATTGTAAAGAGAAGGAAAGTAAAAGTGACAAGCCATTTAGGAACCAGTCTGGTGTTTCTGAGTTATGTGTCCGAGAATGCATCTTAATATGATAAGGATATAAACATAAATGTACGATTATTTTTACCTGAGTTTAATCGAAATACGCTTGGAACTTCATCGTTGTGGGGAACATTTTGCAGTATGACAAATTCACCAGCCACACCAGTTAATACTGGAAAAAATAACTTAAAATGCAGAGCTGGCAATGCAATCAAAGCCAGTCACATTTAGTATGACTGCAGCAAAGACCGATAATTACATTAAAACTACGCTGTAAAAACACTGGAACGGCTTACAAGTCATTCAAATAGATGGGAAATTTTGATAAACAAAACACGATGCCGCCCCGCCCCATTCGCATGTATGCATGCATTTGTATAGTGTGGCAGCATCATCAGCATGTAATACATCTGTTACAGCCTTGTTAAATTCGCCAATTTCCCCTACAATTGACTGCAACTTGCGAAATATCGGTTTAACTTACGCAAACAATCAGCGATTTGTCAATCAGCAGCGAATCTACGTTATCCTTAACCAAACGAGTTTTGTGCTACATACAACATAAACATAAACGCGAATTAATTTATTTATCCCCCTTCTGCTATGTGCATACAAACCCAGCCTAAAGCCAGGCAGGCTGTCAAGGGGGCAGCGGCAGCCGTCATTGATGAGGCTGCAGACAGCGAGAAAAACAATCCTTGACAACTAAGCTAGGCTAATGGTAGCTTCGATTGTGCGATGTACACATTACCTGGCAGAAGTTGTCGCAGTACTCCGTGGACGATGCAGTGGATATATCTTGCTGTCTGAGCACGTCCTCGAAGGCTCTTAGGGTGGCCAGCAGGGTTTCCATTGCCACCAGAGTATCGTCGGTCGTGTCCAGGGCCCCTTCGCTCCATTCGGGCCCTGGTTCGACATTATTCTCCGCCATCTTCGCTCTCCGCCACCGCGCGTATGCAGTGCAGCCTGGCGACGCCTTCAAATGCTGTGGGAAATGTGTGTTTATCTTCACCTGGATGACCTATCGTGAGAGAGGGAGAGTGGGTTAAGTGTAACGTTTAGGTGACGGAGAACACGGACAAGCTGTGAGACACACTTCGTTAGTATTTGTCACATATAGTCTGATTTACTAAATAAATAGTGGGGTGATTCATTTTTCAAACACACACAAACATTTTAGAATGCAGACAAGATTTTTTAATAATTAAAATAGCTTTATCTGTCGGTTATGATGACCTATTATGGCACATCTTGAGAGCGTATATCACATTTATGAGAACGCTCCTCGGAATTATAACTTCTCCTTATTTATTTATTAATGTCTGGAAAAACCTGGTGGTGGATTTCTTAACATGTTGCGGGAAAATTCTGACTATACACTTTATTGTGAATTCTCTTAAAATACTATAATTGCTTGATCAAAAACTACTGGTATGAAGTCGGTTGAAATGGGGATTAACTAGGTGTCCTCGAAGGTAACGTGTCACATACCGTGATCATACGTGATCAACGACTCTTTCTTCTATCCGAGAAATTCGCTATTCACTTTATACCATGTGAAGCTAACATGTGGAGCAAATTTTACAATTTCTTTAAATGAGGTATAGATCTTTACAAATGATTTGAATGTTAAACTGAATGTTTGAAAAATCAAATCAATTTATTGATACTGATTTAGCGTTGCTTTAGTCGTCTCTGGTGCCCTCTACAGGCAAATGTAGGTATTCAACACTCTTTTGACCCGGAAATACATTCCCCACTCTTGGCCACACGTGTGAAAGGTAAGCAAAACTGAGATACGCGTAGCTTGACAAACAAAATAGTTACATTGTTATTGTCCAGTCGTGAGGAAACCAGTCTCATTCTTTAAACCAGCAAAAGCTAAGATGACGACTCAAAATAGCTGTTTTAGCTCAAAATGACAGATTAACTCTAATTCCGCAGATAACAATAAGGCAGTTTCTTCAATTATATTTGTACAGCTTAACTTCACTTGTATCCAGTCCAGCACCATGGGGAAATCCAAACAAACAGGAAACCACAAGAGTGACAAGAAGAAACACATCGCAAAGACATGGAAGACAAAGCGCAGGACCAAGGACATGGACCAGATCCACTCCGACATGAAGCCTGAGACAGCGGCCAAACTGCTGAAACAAGACGTAGATTATGATGTGACAGGATGTGCCCAGCATTACTGTTTACACTGTGCGTAAGTATCTTTGTGGAGAAGGACCAGATAGAAACGGAGTAGGCTTTGCACGGGGCAATTCACAAGCTCACTGATTATATAATTTATATATGATGCACACTCTGAATATAAATGACTCTGGCAGTAATCACTCAGACTTGAATATAGCTGATGTTTTTTAATAAAGTGACATTTCATGTTTTGCAGGAGATATTTTGTGGATATGAGATCTTTGAAAGAGCACTTCAAAACTAAAGTGCACAAAAAACGGTAAGATGTCTCAACTTGACTATTTTCTGCATTTACACCAGAGGACACTAAACTTGTGTTTCATAAATGTACTGTGGTTTTCTCCTCTTCACCATACAGCTTAAAGTTACTCCGAGAGGAACCTTACACCCAAGCAGAGGCAGAGAGGGCGGCAGGTATGGGCTCCTATATTCCCCCAAAATCTGTGGAAGTGAAGACGCAGCCTGTGGAGGAAGACATGGACTGAGAACTGAATAATACTCAATTTGCTCACTGTCACAAATGACGGAGGTGTTGGTAATTCCTTTGTGTAATGTGTACATGTACAACGTCACTGATTTTAACAAATGTAAATCAATCCTCTGTCTGACGATGGCTCTAAAATTATGGGGAAGCAAAAAGATACATCTGCTGCGTTTATTTTTGAACTGAGTAGTGAGAATTTCAAGGTCTGGGATATGGAAAAAACAAAGGAGGATGACAAGGTAGTCCAACATGCATGAAATATGTACTTGCTGGCTGCCAGCCTTGACTGGGCCTTTGAACTAGTTCAGCAACCACCCGACAAAGTAACCCCTAATGGAACTCATGAGTATCATGCAGGAAAGAATTATAGGTAAAGTAATGAAACATGTATGTAAACACTATGTGTTTATAAATGTCTTGGATGAAAGCCAACTGTAATACTGACTGCATTTTTCTGAATGCCTCAGCAGCATGTTATCAGTAAAATTACATTTAGAAATACATAAGCAGAGTAAAACAAATTAAACATGAAAATCTGGCTTGCAGGAAAAAATATATAATGGAACATTTGAGTGCAAACCATTTCTGAAACATCTTAATCTTGTGAGCTGGCCTTATGTTGTTTACATCCCACTACACAGTGATCTGAGTCAAGTAAAAGAAACATTTTCTCAGCGGTACAAAAAGTATGCCAATTTGTAGAGGTCATTTATCAAGCACATTTATGTCTGACTAATGAGGCCACCATTTACCTGCAAGCCTAGGTCATTTACCACAACTTCAGATGGTTCTACTGCATAATGCCTAACTCCTTTTTCATTCAAATCTTCAACACCAGGGAGTCCACATCATTGTAACAATTTCCAAACGAAGGAGAAAAAATTATTCTGGCATCATCCCACCTACACTAGAGTGCAAAGCTACTGTCTCTTCTTTCCTACGATACCACCCAACAAATTCTACATGATCATTAAGAAATCAGAAAGGGTCCTGCTTACAAACATATTAGTTACAATCTATCATATCAAGTGTAGGCAGTTCCTGTTGCTCGCTCCAATAGATGTTTTAGCTCTTCCTCAGTGTGAGCTAAACCACTTACGTACTCTTTTGATACCCTGCAGACTTCAAAATATTATGTGAACCGGTCAAGGCGGTATGACTGTTTGCTCTCACTGTCCATTTTCTGTTCTACACCGTAACAATATGGTGATAATCAAATTTGCTTAGACGCAAAGATGTCTCCTGTTCTGCGCATGGTCAGTGGCCTCTGCTTCCCTTTGTGGGGCACGCCCCGTCGGGTGACGCTGCACGCGAACCTCTTTACTTTTTCCACCCTTGCTCCGACAACTAGGATGTGATTGTTCCATTAAGATCACGTGGTATCACTATTGTTTCTTGTTACTCACCTGCCCCTGCCAGTATACAGTCAGCGCATGAGTGAGTTCTCCTAACTTCCGGGAATGTTCTAGAGTGCCGCCTTCTTGTCGGAACACAGGTAATTAAAAAACGCCCACAAGCCCCTGGACCCTCCATAAACCGGTGCTGCTAGCTAAAGCCAGTGTATTATACAGCTGCTTCAGTTGGATAATACACGGACTCCGGTTAACGGATAACGGAATCACAGGGACATAATACCCCATTAAGAAAAGTTTATAGTGATTTTGCTGGAATAATTTGGGGATTATATACCGACCATGCATACGTCTAAATAGCCTTTGTGGATGTCGAGGATGGCTGCGGACGTGGATAATGCAATCGCCAAGGACGAGAAGAAGAATCCACCGCACAATGTTTACCAGACCCGGGATCCTGGATCGTGGATCTCCAGAGGGATTTGGACTCTGCTTTTGGTCGGCGCCGTTCCCCTGATCGCTTTTGGGGTCAAGTATTATCAAGATACGCAGCTCCTCAAACGTCATGTGAGATCCACATCTGTAACCTTACATTAAACATGTAAACAATGAACTGGGTGGCATTTTTGTTTATCACGATACTGTTTAATAATTAGCGCCGTTACATTCATTTATAATCACCAGACATTTTAGCTGAATTATTTAAGACGCACGACATGGCACTGTTAGTCATTAAACTGTTTTCTTTAAAGACTATGTTGTGACTTTCTAGTATAAGTTCTACCGAAATAGCTGCAAGCCGTTTTCCACGCAATGCCAGTCGTGGTAATAAGCTACAGTCTGCCACAGTGATTTTCCACCCCTGAGGATTTTATTAGGGGGGCTGGCTATTTGATCCAGCTGCGCAACCCAGTGTTAAAATCCACATTTGTTAGGCTGTTAAGGGTCTCCACGTTGTTTGAGTACCTCCCCCTCCTCTCTCCTGCCTCCATTGAACAGGCTCTGGTAGACACGCATACAGCGTATAAGAAAAGTGGTCCGAGTGCATGATTGGAATCTGGCCCCCGGGATGATCTGTCCTCTGATGGTAGATAACGGTTCAGAGAATAGGGAAACACAGTGTTTTAGGTCTGTAATTATGTTCAGCCCTGGTCCAATTTTGGTCAGCATTGTTATTTGGGAGGCAGGGGCTGCACACTTTAATAAGTATGGTGGAATGATTTTGCTCAAAGCCCACATTTACTAAACCTTACTATCTGTTATGATACATTTTAAAGAGATGATGTATACATACATTTTCTTTTTAGCATTCAGCTCATTCTAGTTCTGTTGAGTGATGAGAGAACTGTGTGTCCTCGTTTTGACGTAACACATGACATTGAAAATCCCTGAAGCATGTCAAATAAGGATACTGTCTGTGTGTCCTCTCAATAGGAAGAGAGCATAAAGACTCTTGGAGCCGAGGGCCTTTTTCTCTTCTCCTCTTTGGACACAGACCATGACCTGTATCTTACTCCTGAGGAGTTTAAGCCTATTGCAGAGAAACTCACAGGTACATCACACGGAACACAATATTCCCATTCTCTCTGTCTCTCTACCTTGTTGCTGGTCACATAAGCTTGTATCTTTTTGTGATCCGTAAAACTCATTACAGGGATTGCTCCCCCAGTGGATTTTGAGGAGGAAGTAACCCATGACCCCAATGGAGAGACGCTGACCCTGGAGGCCAAAATGCAGCCCCTATTGTTAGAATCCATGACAAAAAGCAGAGATGGTTTTCTCGGGGTAAGATAAGATAAATATGTTCCCTTTTGATTTTAATGTATTCTAAATTCTGACAGTGCTTTGTGTTGGTGTATCCTGTTCTTACAGGTTACACACAGCTCTCTCAGTGGGCTACGGTCATGGAAAAGTCCAGCTGTCCCTTCGTCCACTTTCTCCGCAAGCCAATTCAGGGCCTTCTTGCCCCCAAAGAACAAAGTCAAAGTAGGAGATACATGGTGGGTGATTCCAAGTGAGCTCAACATCTTCACCGGATACCTGTCCAATAATCGGTATCACCCGCCCACACCAAAAGGCAGAGAGGTATTCTATAAGCACATCGTGTTTGGTCCTCAACTAGACCGATTCCCATATATTAAAGACGTCTTTTCCTTCTCCCGCTGCAGATCATCATCCACTCATTGCTGAGTATGTTCCACCCTCGGCCTTTTGTCAAGTCACGCTTTGCTCCTCAAGGTGCAGTCGCCTGCATTCGTGCCAGCAATGACTTTTATTATGACATTATCTTCAGGTAAGGAGCAGGATGCATAAAGTGGTGTCTCAGTAGTTAAGTATCAAATTATCAATACTGATGAATATTTGTTGTTTATCTATTCATTCACATATTGGTTCATCTTTTTTTGTTATTTATTGTTACAATCTGTTACCATTTATGTCTGACTATTGATGAAGTTTTACATTTTCCTGACAGTTAGTTCCTTACAGAGAAACACAATGAGCTCTTTTTGTGTGTTTTTACTCTTGACATCCTGAAACTTTCCATAGCACTGAAAATAGATTAGTAGAAGGAATCCACATGTTGACGTACAAACTCTCCTGGACGTTCTGTTTCCCTCTGTAGGATTCATGCAGAATTCCAGCTAAATGACGTTCCAGATTTTCCCTTCTGGTTCACTCCAGGACAATTCACTGGCAACATCGTCCTCTCTAAAGACGCATCCCACGTCCGACACTTCCACCTCTACGTCCCCAATGACAGGCAAGTCCTTTGAGCACTGTCACAGGCGTGTATGCATTCCCTAGTGTCTGTGTTTGTAACTGCTGTAGTTCCATTGTGACATTTCCTGTTGTCTCCCAGGTCTCTGAATGTGGACATGGAGTGGTTGTATGGGGCCAGTGAGAGCAGCAATATGGAGGTGGACATCGGATATCTGCCACAGGTACGACTGCATTGATGATTCTTTACAAAGAAAAAAGCAAGCGAGAGCATCGACTTGTAGTTGTAATCCATTTTTGGCAGGTGTTAAAAGTTATCCGTGCCCTTTCAGTTAGAGCTGCAGTCCACTGGCCCATCCACTCCCTCCATTATCATGGATGCAGAGGGCAACATCATCGACAGCCGGGGTGAAGGCAGCGAGCCGATCCATTTTGTCTTTGAGGATATCAACTGGACCTCGGAGATAAGTCACAAAGAGGCCTCTCACCGCCTGGAGGTCACACTCTACCCATTTAAGAAGGTAAAAACAATGTCCGCCCGGTGTGAAGCATTTTGTCAGCTTAAACGTAACTCTCTGTGTTTCATCATCTCCTTCACAGGTGTCCTACCTGCCTTTCTCGGAAGCCTTTGAGCGAGCTCACGCAGAGAACAAGCTAGTGCACTCCATTCTGCTCTGGGGGGCGTTAGATGATCAGTCCTGCTGAGGTGAGATAATAAGGATGTGCTTTACTATGCAGCCTGATACACTGACGTGGGGGAAACATGGGTAAAAATGGGCAAAGTCAAAAGCACGTTACAAATGAAGTCTGTTCTGAGATACTATCAGAAACATCTGCAGCTGAAATATGATCTGTAAAATAAAATATTTAATTTATAAGGACTGGTGAGATAATTATGGTGTTTCCCTCTGAGATAGTTGGTAATTAAATGAATGAAGTTGCCTGATCCTTATATTTATTCTATACATTTAACACTCAATAATGAAAGTTTCTGGTCGCTGGATTTGTGTTGAAAGATAGATTACAGAGGAAAGCAAGAACATTAAAGCGTCTGTTCAGTATCTTTTCAACGTGTGTGATCTGGTCTTCTCTCCTCTCTCCCCTTTAGGTTCGGGGCGAACTCTCCGGGAAACCGTCCTGGAAAGTTCGCCCGTCTTGGCCCTGCTCAACCAGAGCTTCATAAGCAGTTGGTCCCTGGTCAAAGAGCTGGAGGACATGCAGGTGTGCCATAATGACGGAACATCTCATAACTTCATGCACAATTAATACAAATAAAAGGACCAATGCCCCTTCCCCCCATATTTGCTGTCCCTTAAAGGACAATTATATCACGTCTAATGCAGAGATAAGCCAGAATTAATGCTGCTGTTTCCCGTTTGCTTGATTAGGCTGATGAGCAGAATGCTGTGCTGAGCAAAAAGGCCCGCTTACATCTGGAGAAATACAACTTCCCCGTGGAAATGATGGTGGCACTGCCCAATGGAACTATTGTAAATAATAAACTCTTATCACTCCACAATGTTTTTAACCAGAACTGTGAGCAAATAAACACAGTTAACTTGTTTGGGGTATTTAGGCCTAATATGGTTGTGCCTCTTATCTTTATCTTTTACATGACTTCAGGTTCACCACATCAATGCCAATTACTTCCTTGACCAGACGGCCATGAAACCAGAAGAAGACGGAGCAGCTTTTAGCTTCTCTGGCTCCTTTGAAGATCCCTCCACCTCCACGTACATCAACTTCCTCAAGGAGGGACTGGAGAAAGCCAACGAGTACCTGGCACAGTAGTGTGTTTTTGTGTGTGTGTGACATATGAGAGAGAGAGATAGAAGACTCTGAGAGATAGGAGGAAATGATTCATCCCTCTGGGTAATTATCTAAAATACTGAAAACCCTCCAAAGATTATGTGGAGAAGCTTCTTCAACCATGTTGGCAGCTGAAAAAGTTTTCTATTCTCTGCCCGTTCGCCTTTTCTTACTATTTATTAGGGTATCTCACATGATGAGCAGTGTTTTATACATTCAGTTTAAATACACAGTATGTGTCAAGGGTCTAACACTACAGTAAACGGCATATAGGGAAGCCATAAGTGCTACTGTAAACTTAACTGGTAATGTTTTGGCATATTCCGATGAACTGCACAGTAAGAGTTTGGAATTTAAAACTCTGTTTGTATGGTCGCTGATTAGATTACTTGTTGAGAACAGACTGTACTGTGATCCCATGCTATTCCTATGACAAAACATTACAGAATCGGACATAGCATTATGTCAACTTTTATATGATAGAGTTTTCCTGGTGCAGAGTGAGTGCAGTTGTTTCCAGTAGTTTCTGTATTTTGTGACGGTTTTGCCTGAAAGCTCCCTGTGGGCTGGGTGAAGCCTGATGTTATCACTGAAGCAGCTGGAGTAACACACTACACTGTCCCAGGCGTAAAAATCTGATTTTAACACAATAACTAGACTGTGGCACATAAACATTAGTAGTATGTTTTGAATGTATGTTGGATTGAACTGTATATTTTTCTGTTTTGTGGAAGTTTTCCATTACCACGGCGCCACACCAAAGAATATTTTGTAATTTCTACATTAGATGTGTTGCAGGCTTGTTGTTCATATTCATCTGAATCAATGGAAACAAATGAGGTTATCTTAAAATTTTGTAATAGTGTGAAGTTTTATGCCATCCTGGGCTCCATTTGGGCTCTTTGCCTTCATTGTGTCATTTTCCAGTCAGGCGCACATTTTCTGCTGTCCTTGGTTTAAAAAAAAAACCACATAAGACAATCTACCATGAACAAAAGCTTCTTTATTTGTATATTTTCATATGATACAATAGAATAGAACTTGCCTCAGTTTGCTCTCAGTTTTGAAACTCTTGTACATGGTCTGTCCATTGAGCTATAGAGGGTAAACACTATTCTGTAACCTACAAGTGCCATTTTTACACACGCTGAAATAAAAATAAACTGTTACAAAATGAATAATCTTCTCTTGGTCAGCTTACTGTGTGCAGTGCAACAAACAATCCTCCTAATGTTTAGCAGTTTTCACATTGTGCTAATATTTATTAAGTAATCTACAATACTGTACAATGTAAGCAAAGTTGATCTATTTATCGGCTCTATCAAAGGCATGTGAGAGCATGTTACACATGTGGGTGAACGACAAGCGCGAGTTATTACATAGTATGTTCAGTCTCAGATTTCCCTTTTGAAATGTGTATCCATATTCAGAAACCACAGAAGTATGTGAGTCAACAAAATGACACTAAAAGCCTTGCAGTGTTGTTTTGGTTAACAGGGCTGTTTAGCTCTAGATGATCTTATGTGGTTTATTCAATA
This sequence comes from Brotula barbata, assembly GCA_900303265.1. Classification (NCBI taxonomy): domain Eukaryota; kingdom Metazoa; phylum Chordata; class Actinopteri; order Ophidiiformes; family Ophidiidae; genus Brotula; species Brotula barbata. The sequence goes on along the minus strand of OMNV01011030.1, from coordinate 22,683 downwards.
TTAATGTCTGTTGCCTGTGAGAGGAATGATGACGGTGGAAAATTGAGCCGTACTTGTGTATTGTGATTAAGTTAAGTAGAGTCAGAATGAAGCGTGCACAGCTGTAATCGGGACATGCATTATATGAAGACATGATGATGAAGGTGCATCGATAAACAACATGTAAAGCAGTCTACAGTCTCTGGGACTTCTGCTCCAAAATGAGAACCCAAAGAATCCAGTTTCTTCATAGCTCAGCTCAGCAGAGCTCAGTGTGATGGCCACACCCACAGGAATGAGTCACCATGAAACAGTCCATGAGCAGACCCCACCCTGGAATGGTGCCCTCTCCGAGACCAGCCCAGTTCTCCACAACATGTGGTTGTGCGTGTTTTGGACATGTAATGACACACGTGCTGTTGCTAAGTGTTAAACACAGTCATGATCAGTTCTGCCAGTGTGATGAGGTGACTCAAGGACAAGCTCAGCGGTCGCAAAATCTCCTCAGCTGAATGTCCAAACCTCTAACTCCATAATGCGGAAGTCATCTGTTGTTGACAGGCAACAGTTGTTGAAAGTGTAACAGGGGCTGCTGCGGCCCAGATACAAATTCTCGTCCACCCACAGACCAAAGTGCCCACTGGGAGAAAAACATAGGGGAAAATATGACATTCTTTCTTTGATGGATTGAAATATATCAATATTTCACCTGCAGCACAAACAGTTTAGATCACAGACTGATAATATTTAAAGTAAAAACACTAAGCAGATCCAGAAATTTTACCTTCCACCACCAATCGCAAAGGAATCCAAGTCTCCCTTTATGAAGAAAGAGTTTTCTCCAGTCCATCTGAAGCACTGCAGACATAGGGGACAAAACAAAGGATACACATTAAAAAAAAAGCTTAGATATGTTTAAAACGTGATCGTCTAGAGATTGAAGTCAGTTTCTGTTAATAGTAAGAGCAGGAGACACGATAAGACGCTTCCGTTCAGAGATCAAAGAGCTACACCACAAAATGCAGGAAGTGTGTGCTGATATCATCACAAAATTACCCTCACAGGTCATCATCTCTTTACCATCACAATGCTAGTGCAGTGTTACAACATTAGGAGGTTCAGACGTTAATGGATTGTAAACTCTAATTTTAGAATACTGCTACAGGAAATGTGTCATTATTTCCTCTGCAATTATTCTTATTTCGCTTTGTGTATCGTGGTTTTCAGTGCACCGGTTAAATAAACCAGTGAACGTTTGCTGTTTGGCTTACCTTGAAGCGAGGATGCAACATGAAGAGGAAGGTTTCTCCGGTGCCATAAAATGTCTCACTGGGTCTCAGCGGGTGAGACAAAAAAGCGCCAAAGACCTGATGGTTAAAAACAGCAAGAATAACAAAAGACAGCAAAGAAAAACTTGACACCAAAATAAAACGGAACAGCTTTGAGCATAATTACGACATGTTTTACCTCATCAAGTGCATCCTTGATGACAATAAGTACAGAAGAATCTGTGCCACTAAGTTTTCTGTAGAGGGACTTGAGGCTGGAGCCGTGGCGGGACGTACTGTAAGCCAGTTGCCAGGTGTGGCCAACTGTCCTGGGGGGAAGCTCCTTACACAGCTGATGAAGAGATGAAGAGGAGGATGAAGATAACCATGAATGGGAAGCAAAGAATGAAGGGAGGCACAGGTACTGATGAGATCCACTCACCTCTCTGATACTTGAGGCTTCCAAAATATGGCTGAGCTGCACTATGTTATTTAGCCCATCAGGGTCCTTATCAATGACCAGGGCTGGTTTATCTCCACTGTCCTCCATCAAAACCATCTACAACACAGATATTCAGATGCTTACATTTCATTTTACAACTCTAAAGATACTCATGAGAATTATGCCAAGGCAGGTGTGCTCATAAATCCAACACACCCATTTCCATTATAGAATATTTATGACATTTAATTGAGCACATGGATCAAATTTACACTGCTCACCTCCCAGTCCTCCCCTGTGCAGCGGTGCTTGTGGAACACCTCTTCATCCTCCTCCTCCTCGTCCCTGTCCTCGATTAGTACAAACTCCTCATCATCACCGGCTCCCTCACCTGCCTCCTCTCCTCCCTCGATGATACACAGGTCTGGTCTGCAGTGTTTCAGGTATGCATAAAGCTCATCGGCGCTAAAGTTTAAAAAATATGAATGAAAAGAAAGCATGTGACCACAACATTTAAGACAGTTACCATGAAGGGAATCATCATTATTTATTATTATTATCATCATCGTCATCATGACAAAAGTATTTCAAGGATTAATTGCAAAAACAGATAATTTCATTTTTTGTTGTTATTGTGCATTCTAAATAATATAGGTTAAAATCTGATGGACTACAATACACAAAAGACAAATAAAACACACATTTTGATTGACATTAGAACACGCATTATGTTTTATGTCGTACCTCTCCTGAGAGAGGGTGAGCCAGGCATCTCTTCTGGGTAAAGTTTTGGTTGACACCAGATGCAGGCTTCCTATGGTCTTCTTCTTTCCCATCGATGAATGAACCCTCAGCCGCACAAACATCAGACTCCCTGGACTGCCTAATGATGATCTGCGAGGCACTGGAATAACAAGAGGCTGTGAATCAGCACATTTCAATAAAACTAAATAAACTAAATAAAAAGAAAACGGATGCATTTCATCTCCCAACCTGCCGTCTGACTCTTGACAGAGGACCGCTCTGTATCATCAGTGCGCAGGAGCTCCATCTTCACTTTACTCCCTGGATCTTGTCCTCCACAACAGAAGGTGGCAGCACTGCTCAGGACAGCCACGCCCAGGACCCCTACAGACTGATCTGAGAGCACCTCCAGTGGGCTAGTATCCAGCTGCTTCTCAGCCTCCGCCATATCTCTGCTTTCCACCTCCTCCTCTCCAGAAGCCTCTGTGTTCAGTCCCAGAGACAAACCGGTGCGCAAATCTGACAGAGCTGCCGACGGCACAGCTGGAAGAGATTCTTCTTTGTGATTTGGGAGGCTGCTTGCTCTGGTCATGGCTGATTTACACTTCTGGACAAATTTCTTTCCTTTCCTCCTACAAGGTAAATAATACATTTTGTTGACTTTTCATGCAGCGTGTGTGTGTGTTTCTAGGAACAGAAAATCAGTGCTGACCTCTGGTGGGAGGAGTTGAAGTGAACATGTGAGATGTCTGAGAAGAAGGAGACGGATGCCAGATTGTCCACAGAGCAGGAGAGGAGGTACTCCTCACACCCGTGCTCCTTCACCAGAGGATGAGTCTTACACGGGTCGAAGAAAATCTTATTAGAGGTCACCAGGAGAATACCGGAGACCACGCCCTGAGAGAGGGAGAAAGAGGTGAATAGAATATCTAGACATTAATCTTTGAAAGTGGACTCCAGTGGTTCTGTTATACACACCTTTCGGTCCGTGATGTAGCGGCAGAACAGTTTGAGATAGGGCGTGGCCTCTGGCCCCTCGCCCTGACAGCACTCTGGGGGAAGAGCCAATAAGCAGAGCTGTCCATCAGGCATCGGTACCGCCTCCACATCCTGTAAAGGTCACAGCAAAATGGGGCTTAAGTAGAATATCCAGCAAAGCTACAGAGTCCGTCTCACAAATAAAACACACAGGATTATAATACACAAATCAAGTTCGTTATCAAAGTGTGACTCAGAAAAATAGAACAGAAGAAATACAGTGCATTTCAAATAGATTTACTAAGACTTAATGTGCAATGTGGATGAGGACAGCATCCCATGCTCAAACTGTATTTAAGTAGAAGTGTTTCAGTAAAACATCTGTACTGAAAGACTGACTATGGTACCCATCATTTCTACACGCTAAAGAGAACAAAATTACAACCTCACAATCTCTTTATAATCAACCTGCACAGTTGATTGACATCTAGTGCTGTTTCTTGTTTCCAGGGTAACACGTTTTGTTTGAGCCACTATTCCTTTTTTCATTTTTCCTCACAGCATAATGTAAAATGATGGGCAGCAATTCAAGCTTAATCAACAGTCATGTTCAAAATTTGTTGTTTTTGCAGCTTTGCCCCTTCAGGAAGTAGCAAACAGATAACAATAACAATAATTAGAGCACTGTCAATACACAGGAAAATAGTTAGTGATTGTTCTTACCAGCAGTTTGTCATATTCCGCCTCTGGTGATGGGGACTGAGGCTGAGCAGACAACGTGACAGAATCTTGATCAGCCTCCCTCTCTGGCTGCAGCTTGGGTTTAGGATCACATTCTGAGTCCAGCTCTGGTATCGAAGATCCGTGAATGGTGGAAGTCTTTTTCGGAACAAGTAGCTGCTTCAGAATGGAAGCCATGATAAGACTGACTAGTTCCTCTTTCTACAAGCCTGCATATGCCCTTTTCTGTTTGTTTGTAGTCATATCTCAGCTGTGTGTCGCACATGAGGGTTGTGTATTTGGGGTTGAGGCTTGAAGTATGCAAACAAACTTCAAGCTCCAACATAATATCAGTAACTAAAAAGAATATGTCACAGATTATTTATTAGTCAGCATGGTTTGCATGCGTGGTGCTTGTTTGAAGTTGGTGATATATTGAGTAATATATTTCCGGGAAACCTTCTGACTGCTTGAAGGAGCGGAAGGTGGAGTGACACACTTCCCGCCTCAAACCTAAATCAGTTTCAGTTGTTGTTTCACGACAGACACCATGTATTGTGTAGACATTGTAGATCCACTTTGTGCCCGTTGTGCAATCTTTTTTTGCTTTGGTTACATGCAAGTCACAAATTTGGTATATCCAGCAGGTTGTTTGTGTAAAACATTTCCAGATTTTACTTATTCACACACACACACAGACACACACATATATAAGCACACATGACTCATGACTCTTACCTCCCTAGAGATGAGGTTATTGGAAGAGGATGACTGTTGTGAGGAACATTGGGAGGATGGGTGATCCATTTTGTCCTCATGTGCTGAGGATGTACAGTTTTTGTTCAACTGTGATGAGACGCTGAACACCGTGTCCCCAGGAGCACGCTGCGTAGGAAAAACACAAACTCTTTCAGTGGATTTACAGCCAGAAATACACATTATATTTACAACAGCGTAACATCGGACACAAATTCCTGCTGACAGTCATGCTTCTCCTCAAAATTGCCTGATCTGAGTCATGTAGAAGGAAGTTAAGCCACGAGTGTCACATTTTGTCCTTGTTTGCAAGTCAAATTATCCAATGTAAAAGTTAAAATGGTGAGAGGCAACTATCATCATCAACAGCTGCCATCCACTAGCAGATGGATCCATTGACCTAAATTAGATTCCTGGCTCCTGCCCACAGAAGAGCTGTGTGTTTGCGTGTGTTTGCACATGTGTTTCTGAAGGAATACTCCGGCTTTGGAACATTTTGTCAGCTGTATCCATTTACATGGAGACACACACGCTGATGTGTTTCTTCATCGTTTTGATTGTCAATCTATATCCATCTCAAACGTCTTACATAAAGTGATGGAAACTGAAACTATGGACTTCCCATTGCAGCTTCAAAAGAAAGGAGACAGAAAAATGAAGAAGAGAAAAATAGAGAAGGATGATGAAAAACGCTGTTATAACATGACAAAAGCAGTTGGGAATTAGCACCGACACCCTTTCCACTCGCATGATAATATATCGCCTGTCGCAAGCAGACAGAAACACCAACACTCCTTAATCTATTTTCTATCCAAGCTTAACACCTCAGCAGCAATTTTAGCTACACGACCGACAGTACCTTCGAGTAAACTTCAGAATATATATTCCTCCTGCTGTAACTGTCCAAGAGGCTCTGAAGAAAGCGATGTTTTCCCATCGTGGCAGAAAAGAACTGTGACATCTCCGATCTTCACCGGACCTTGGACGCTGTTAACAAACTCGCTCCAGACCATAAATCGTGGAACTTACTACATGCTACTGCTTTGTTTGACGATGCAAATTATTACCTACGCAGTTTGGGCGGGGGCGAGGTAGTGATACACGGGCAGAATCCTTGCTCTTAGTTTTTGATGTACTGCACATAGTGTGATGCAGTTTTTTGTTAAAATGAACTTCTTATTGATTCACATGCTCACACTCGCACAGGCAATGTGTGTAATAGACACGTACATGTCGATTCTTGGTTTGCCAATTTCTCTTCCTCATTTCCAAGGCTAATCTTCCTCAATACGCCCATAGGCATCAATCAATCGATGTGTATTTGTATGGCATTTCTCCTATCCTGCAACTGCTTTCCAGATGATATATGATCAAAAACTGAATGAACTGAAAAGAATGGAGGAAAAAAGAACAATGAAATTATAAAGCAATAGAGGATAAAGTTAATTTTGATATCAAAGAAGAGCTGCCATTACTCACTGGGGTGCTTGTCCTGTCGTCGGGTGGTCCACTTATTTGCTCTTTCGTCGCGGCAGTGTTGTTCACCTCCCACGATGTTCCTGTAAAAGATCAACAAAGAACAAAGATCATTCAGTTTTGGCGTGGCTTATGATTACACGGCCTAAATATGAGGAAGTGGTGACAGTTATATGGATCACAGTGCTATTTATGTTGTGTCTTATTGTCACACAAATATTTTTCCAAATGCTCGTGACAGTCAGTGTCCATCACCTGTTACCACAAGAGGAAAACAATCTATACTATGTGACTGTCATTCTTTTCTGAAGTAATAATGTAAAATTAGATTAATCAGATTAATCTCTCCCATGTGCTGGTTGACCATAAGTGTTTGTAACTAAGCACCTTGCAGGTAGTACTGCCGCAATTTGGGGTTTCTGATGTGGGGGACATGGTTGAGAGGCCGTCCCACAGCGGGCTGGTGTTGACGCTGGGTGTCACCTGTGGCCTCCTGTGTAGCCCGGGCCTGAGGCTGCGTCTCCCAGGGGCGCTTAGTGAACTGAGGAGGCTGAGAGACACCTGCAGGCAGCTTGGAGCCCAACCTGATGTAGAGGGAGCAGACAAAAACAGATCTAAAGCTACTCCATACCAATGGGTATTTAAGTCGGCGTTACAACTGAAATACCTTTTTATGACCGTTAGTATCAGTATCGCTCAAGTATATTAGTCCTATATCAATGTAGGGTCCTTGGATTAATCACTGAAGGAGAAACTCCACAATTGACATCATCACCACTGTCTGTCACGTTGTTCTACTAAGAAACAGACTCAGACTGAGCTGTTCAATATCTCGATGTGTGAGGTAACGTTTTATTTTAGTGTGTATTTTTCCTGTAATAACAGTGCCTGTTGGTAGGAGTGCTGGGAGATGAAATTACTGCATAGGTGTTCACAGTTGTGAGTTCTGAGTTATTTATAGGCAAGTGGGAGTTGTTGATGCTATGACTAGCGAAGTCAGGCTGTCAAACTGTTGTATGCGCCCTCTCACCCACATCACACACTTTGATGGAAGTCCTGACAAAGAAATGAAAGAATGAATTGTAGAAAACTTAAATCTGGGAGGCAAATGCCAGCCAAAGTTGTCACATGTCTAATTAAGTGCTTTCTGCAGTGCTTTATTTCCATTAATCCACATTTTTAAAATCCTGACCTGGTCTTGACATTGCCAAAGTAGCTGGGTCTGTTCTTGTCCTTCTGGATGTCATGGTCTCTGGCTCCCAGGACCCCTGGCCTCCTCACCGACTGAGCCATTCTCCTACTTTCTCGCTTAGCCGGATGAACACAGAGATTGCAGAAGGAAGAGAGGTTCAGCTGGCATCCTTCCTTCTCCTTTTACTCCCCATGCTCACCATACACGCCTCAGTTCCAGCACCTACACAACAAACACAGCTTGGTAACATATGTAAGACATAAAATGTAGGCTGATCTTACAAATATCGAGTAGGCTTAATATGGCGGAGAGTGAAAGCTCTACCTGCAGCCACCTGACCCCATAAGGAAATAGGATACACTTTGCAGAGTAATGGAGTCTGGCTTCCAATCCAATTAAACTGTCAGTCACCCCATACTCAACATTCAGTGTGTGGGACCACGGATGCAAAATCTATGCCTTTCAGATTAGCAGTTTGTAAGGCTGGGCTACATGTTGCAGCTGTGGCAGTTTCACTTTGAAATAGCTTCAAATTTAATGTGGGACAATCAGAATACTGTGGTCCAATGAATCAAATGCTGCACATACTGGCTCTCAGCAGTGCAGTTATACTCAGGCATGACATAAACGTCTGTCCATGTCATAAAAGAATGCATACAACACCAACATTTCTGCGAATCAATGGGTATCGGTTCACATCATCATCACGTTACGTATGCCTTAAAAATAAGACTACACGGGAGGATTTGCCCAGCCTTGTCCTGAAACCTTTATTTGACGACATTCAGAGCTGCACGTCGGGTGATCTGCGGCAAAAAAGAGAAGCAGACTAAAAAGGACACACGATCCCCGTATGAATGAAGCATCATCTGTACTGACCTGCCGCCCGCTTGAGAACGGAGACGGGTGTCAACCATATGATCGCTGCTTCTTATTGCAGTGTTATGATGATATCACTGCAGGCATTAACAAGTTCAATATCTAAGCCCCGCCCATTTCTTAAAGGGACAATGCGCCCATTTAAAGATGCTGAGATACCAAAAACAAACTTTGCATTCTGATGCAGTGTTTTACATGCATGCCTGGCCTGCCTCACCAGGCCTTACTTAAACCTTAAAAAAAAACTTAAAAAGCCATACTTAAACATGACGTAGAAGCCAGTAAAATAAGGCTTTCCCTAAAATACATAACAGGAGCACACATGTTCTATGTCAAGGTTTTTCTAAGTAATATTAGTCTTTTCTCTTATTTCTCCCAGGGCGCCATGTAAGCCTGATCCACCACTGTGTTTAGGGATATTGAGGTGCCCTGGATCACCTCTGGAGTTCAATCTGGCCACCAGCCACTTCTTCATAATGGGGTATTGATTTCACGGTGGCTTGGCTCTCCAGGGTGCCTGGGCTTTGTACCCCTGTCATCCAGTGACCATCTGGACAGTGAAAGACAGGGCACCACTGCACTACTGAGTCTGCGTTGTGACCAAATGTTTAGTTATTTAAATGGCCATGCCATACATATATATAAATGTGCTGAAAAGGTGTCTCACTACATTAACACACAACACAGAAACTACACTGACAGTGAAATGCTTCAAAACCTAAAGTCAGATTTTTTGGGCTATCTGTATTGGTAAAACCTGAGTTGTGTGTCAATGAGGCAAAAAGAATTAATCACCATTCATAAACAGATGTCACAAAGCAGACAAGATATTCTTTACAAACATTTACAATTGCTCACACAGATCTCGACTTGAATGGTAAGATAAATTCATCTGGGTTTGATCTCATCAGGGAATAGAAGGATATAATATAAGGATATAATATAATAATAATATTTGAGAACATTCAATTGTTGAACATTGTACCGGTATCTCTGCCCAGACTCCAGTTCGGTAGGTGGCGGTATTACACCGTCAGTTGTATGTTAACCGCTTCTTATAAAGACGAAGAAGAAAGCGTAGTCTGCCGGAGACGGTGAACAGGTTTCCGGCCTTTCGAATAACAACATAACTCAGGTCTGAAAGACGAAGAGGAGAAGGGGGTTTTGTTACATTTTTAAGCTTTTTCATACACAATCGGTGCATGCAGTAAGTCACATAAGAGCAATATGCATAGCTTTTCATCAAATCAAAACAAAATGCCTGGGAAATGCGGCTGTACAGGAAGGTTTAGCCCCGGGGTCGTTGTTAGCTTTGACTGTCGGTGTTCCTGCTAAAGCTAATCGTGCCTGTATCTTAGCTACCGGTTGAAGAAGCGAGCTAAGCTATCATCATTACACTAACACTGTAGAGCAGTCAAAACACTTTACGATCCACATTAATCCATTCTATATGAGACACTTTTAGGTAAGCTGTTGCTAATCTAGTTAAGATTCAGTATGGAGATCAACTAAATGCAACATTAGCTCACCAAAGATTTTAAAGGGTAGAAGTAGTGATCGTTGTTTTAACCGATTCAGATGAAAATTATGTGCGAAATCGGATGTCCAAAATTAGGAGTTTTTGTATTCTTTCTCATTAACTAATTTATTGTTGTTCTCAACAGATGCTGTGACTGGTCCCCTTTCTGTTTCCAGTTGGCAGTCGCATTGGCATGGCTTTTAACCTTTAAATCACTTTGTCGTCATTTTCACAAGTGATCCACCATCATGGAAACAGAAGCAGTACGTTTTTATTTTAATGCTTTATCCTAATGTTCTGGGTTGCAATCATGATGCTGTCTTACTATCACCCAACTGTATGAAAATGCAAAATGTGTTTTGGATGGATGTATGGTAGAGAGCTTTTAGAGAGATTAGAAATGGTATTTTTTTGGTACTTTATAGGAAATTATTCCTATCTGGCAGAACAAACCTCATGGGTCTACCCGCAGTGTTGTGAGAAGAATAGGTTCCACTCTTCCACTCAGACCTCCACAAAGGGCATGTTTCCAGGTAAATGCAATAACTCTCATCCTCTGAACATAATTTTTCATCGAGAAATATCCCATTATTGGTATGTAAATGTCTGATTTTAAACTAGTTTCTACTCCTTGGTATTAGGAGCTACCAGGTCTCCCCTCTCTTCGACCTCTGGATGGCCCATTGGTTCCTACTTTGGCAGACATAGCCTGGATTGTTGCTGATGAAGAAGAGACTTATGCCAGAGTGCGGTGTGTATACATCAAACATCTGGAAGACCGTAACTATTTCTATAGATTTAAGTTTTTAAAAATCTGTTGTTTTCAGAAGCTCATCTCTCAATGTTCTTTTTAGGAGTGACACACGTCCTCTGAAACATGAATGGAGGCCCACACCCCTGCTGGTGCTCCACAGGAACTCATCTGTGCCCAATTTCCGCCGTGAGGGCAAAAAGATGGAGGGACTTAGGAAGCCTGGTGTGACTGCACTGAACCGTACTACAGCCCTGCAGGATGAGCTTAGCCGACTGCGTGCACAGATTGCCAAAATTGTGGCAAGTGACTCCGGTAGGTCACTTATAGGGTCGTTAATACAATGGAGCTGAACTGTACAGAATGTGCTGGCAGCCTGCTTTCTTTGCTACCAAACTCAAATCTGACCAAGGTGAAAGAAGATAGAAAAGTAATGATCTTCTCCGTTGTCCGGTGTGGGTGTTTTCGGCATTGCAGAGTGAAACATGCCGACTTATAAGAGTTATCATTCCTATTATATAATGCCTGTTTTGCTGCTGATTATCCCCAAGTTACTGAAAAAGCAAAAGCTTAACCTCTTGAGTTGATTAAAATAATATCTGCATTAGTCTGATCAATTCCCTTTATTCATCAATGGTTTGAACCCGCGCTCAGCCTGCCCTTTCCTAAGAGGTTCCCTTTCAACGGAAACAACATAGAGCCATGTGGAGAACGCGTATAAAGTCTGCTTTGGCGTGACTCTTCTTCACTCGGGTAGAATTCAGGAGCAGTGGAAAAAGTGATCACGTGTCTGCTGTCTCCTGCCAGGCAGGCTTCATCTGCTTCATCCCAACTTCCTTTCACACCTTGCTGGTGCTCTTATTGCTTGAACTTGTAACTGGTAGTCTAGGTGTTGCAAATTTCTGTTAAAGATTTTGCAAATTTCTTGGAAATTTACACCCCCCTTCAGTTGCACTTAAAAAAAAATCTCCCAAATAAGCTGTCGGAGTACCATTACAGGATGGCCCCTCTGCTCTGCTTAGACAGTCCATTACTGTGGCCGCAAAAATTACAAAATTGTCAGATCAACTTGTCAAGTATGTTAATGTAATATTACTACAAATGTAGGATTTTTTGCAGCAATATTGTTTTGGTTTACTTTATAAAGTGGTGACTTGTTTTAACAGTGATTGAATAATGTGTTCAATAGTTTCTGCGTCATCATTCAGAATCAATAGATAAAAATAGAAATGGCCTTTGGATGCAGCGCTTTTGATTCGTTTAATCACTCAAACATCAATACGCAACAGAAATAAACCTACTTCTTTCTCTCCGCTATGTTGCTCGTTCCTGCCAGGCTCCAACCCCCTGACCCCTGATCTGCTCTCCCCCGATGACACCAGCATGAACTTCTCCTTAGCGCCTTTTGAGGCGGCGACTTACCAGCCAGCCAACACAGCTGCCGCTTCTTTTGTCATCAGTGATGTCACAGAGGAGGAAGAGGAGGAGGAGGAAGATGAGAAAGATGTCTCTATGGTGTCAGAGCTGGTCCCTGACCCTGTGCCTCCCATCTCCATGACAGCATCAGCGACCTTTGACTTGGACAGGCCCACTATGGACTACAGAGTGGCAGAGGAGGATACAGTCTCACTGTCCAAGTCCACCAGCTTTGCTGATGTTATGGATATACTGAAGGACATGAATCGCATGAAGATGAGCAAGGACAGGTGCAGTATGGGATACCAGCAGCCTCAGTACCGCTTTGATATTTTGCCCTAATTTTACCTTTATGTTTCCTCATTTATTATGTCTCACAAGGATCATCGCTGTGTAAAATAAAACACCACAGTTACATCATTCTCACGTACATTTGATTAATTGTCTGTGTCATTATAGGTACAACAGAGGCTGCACGTCCCTAAGAGAGGAAGACTCAGCATCTCTGATTTCAGAGGCCCTAAGGAAAAAGTTTATCCTGAAAGAAGAAGATACCGCCCCTGTCAAACAGAAGTAGCTTGAGCTGCTCTTTCATGTAAGTCTGAGCTACTTGAGTGGTCCGTCACCGTACTGTGTGGAGTCTCTGTATCTCTACTTCTTTTTGTTTTATCTTTTGAGTAACTTTTAGGCCTTGTGCAGAACTTTCAATACTTGTCTTGTTTGTAGAAATTTGCCAGTGGAACACGTAACCACGGACCCCCAGCAGTTCTCCTCTGATCCAAGGCAACAGCTGTACCACAGTTAGAAAAACCAACTTGCTCCCAGATGTTCCAAACCAAATGTGAACGTTATTGTGCTGGTGCAGCGTAACAAGGAACGTACTACGCTTGGTAACAATAATCAGTTTGAGCTCTGCCCTGCATATTGAATTCAGTCTTTTCTCCCTGAAAAGGGGTTCGTCACAGTGGCACAGAATTATTTTGTGTTTTCATTTTGCTTAGCATTAATTGCTGAGCAGACTGGTTCAGTAGCTCTAAGACTGCTGCCTAATAACTTGTGCCATGTGCCAACTATTTTTTGTTTAATTTTTTTTTTAAGATATACTGGATGGGCCTAAGCACTCATAGGTTCCACTGCAAAATATATGAATTTTTGGACACAAATTTAGTAGTGCCCTCATAGTCAACATTTTGCAGATCCTGCTAGTAAAACAATTACTTTTCCTTTTTTCTTAAACTTTCCACAGAAAAGATGCAAATATACGTTTTTGTGTTTTCAACCATGTTACAGTCTTCTAACGTACTTGAAAATATTTTATGTACGACAGAAAAAACTCTAGAGTACGTGCAGAGTGTGTAGGGAAAAATAGCGTAAGAGGTTTGCTGTTGATATTTGCATTACAGCACTGAGTTTGCTTTACATACTGTATGTTGTCTGTTCTGTTCGAGACAGGACTCCACCTAGAACACAGATTATTTTATATCTGTAGTTTGTGTTTAACCTATATCTTAAACCTCAGCACTCAAGAGTTTGAACCCCCCAGACTGTTTGGTGAATAGAAGCATGGAATTCCTTTTTGACAGAGTGAATATACGTATGTAAAGTGTGGTGTTTGCCGTTGTTTGTTTACCCATCAAAACCCTAAACACAGATTTATGTAATGTGTAAATCTGAAAAGCCAAAACTGCCTTTGCTGACATGCTGCATTGAAGATTTTGTTTTGGGCAGTGGAAAGTGAATTGTATTTAAGTACTTTTACACTATTTTATTTGCAGAGTTTTGCTGATGTGAATTGTCATGATGATGATGATGATGATGATGAAGAAGAAGAATTCAAACCTATTGCCTGTTACAATGCCTGGTTTTATTCCAATATATATTGATCCAAGTGCCACGGGTTTGTTTTAGTCTGCCTACCCCTTATTGAATGCCATTTGTCTTTCCTGAATGTTGCCCCTATCTTCACATTTATTACGTGCTCTGTCACAAAAACAAAAATTGTCTGGCTGTGAAAGAAAGACACACTGTACTTACATTCAGCTCCACTCATGTCACTCCCACTCTTGTTTTAACTCATATTTAAGTTTAAATAAACTGGGAAACATTGAGAGTAGTTCTGTTTATAAAAGGTTCCTTCTCATGCTGTGGATTGCATAGATCGGTGCCAATCTGTGTCGCTGTATGCATGGGAGCCTGCAGTATGTGCTCTGTTCATAGAACTAGTGCTCGGCTAGTCATCAGTCACGATCTCGGTGATTAATTTACTGTTTTATGTTATGAAGCATGAACTGATAGCTGAGAATTTATGCGGAGTTCATGAAGATACAAGCGTCTTCATAGTAATAAGAACATGCCTGCATTTGAGACATATGTAACCTAGTGAGCTGGAAACTAGCGGCTGCATATTTCTGCTTCAGAATGTTCTCACAAAGCAGTTATAACCTCATTTATAGTTGTTTTCCCAGTCCCGTTTGAGCTTATTTTACTCTGTGTGTTTCTTGCCATATTCTGTCATGTTAGGACATGTAAATAAAGATGAGTTGATGTTTTGAAGTCATGACAGTTTTTCACTTAGCAAAAGTCTGCAGGTGCTGGACTTTTGTATCTGATGTAGTTCCAGATTTTGCCACGAGGGGGTAGTCTGTTGCAGCTGTTCGAAATACAGTTTTGGTAAATAATGAAGTTGGTAACGTTACTTTACCCTCACTGTATCGCATAATTAACACCATGTGAAGTCATGAAAGTCTGATTTGTACCTTTACCACAACATGTCACCTACATTCAACAATAAACCATGCAACCCAAACCCTAATGTCCAGCTTGATAAATGTCATAACTCTATCCTTATATGTTACTATTGAGGCGCATCGATCGCCCAGCTGTGTACACCTGACAGACAGACAGACATATGTGATTCCTCTTCCCAGGGGACCCCGTTTACGTCTGCTGCAATTTCGAGGATTATTGTCAACCCACATTCTTTCCCATTTCCTTCCAATTTTTCCCAAGATGATCTGGCCCCCTAAGTGAGTCAGACTATTTTCTGTGTGAGTCCTTGGCCTACTTTGTCCCTCATCACCTCAGTGATGGACTCCCTACCTATTTTAGATACAGGGAGATGTCTGTGGAGAGTTCAATTAATAGGGCTCAGTGTCAAAATGGGGCTCCGTTAAACCTATAAATAAACACCTTTATTTTAAAGTGACATTGGCACATTTTCATCATTAAGAGTTTCAAAGAGGCAAAGTAAACGCTGAAATGATGAAGGGAAGATTTGAACCAGATGATTCTTGTCTCATTCATCTTTACAAAATTTGAAGTAAGATGAAAATGTGCCATCTTCAGCAGTGACCTGTGTTGTCGCTCTTCCTAAAGCCGCCACAAGGAGCAGCATAGTTCCTGCCAAACTCTCCCCCAGTGATGAAGGCCATCACAACAGTAAACGTGCTACCAGGTGGAGTAAGGTCGGCATGGCTCCCCCATCTCCCTTAATCTGAGCTATTCATTACTCTCATAGTTCCTTTATCTCTTTCAATGTAGAGACAAAAGCAAAAATTATAAATTTACCCATGATGCCCAGAGGCTGGCAACATTTAGGCCAATTTTCGCCTCTTGTGTTTTCCCCTGCACTGAATATGATTGAAAGAATTATGAATTAATTACTTTTCGACTTGATTAATCCGGCTCCGCTGTGAATTTGTGTTGTTAAAAAGCAGAAAAACCAGAACAGATGTTGCGGAATGTGTCATAGTAAGTTTGTATCCTTCTGGAAGTGAGCTGGAGTGAGCAAAGATTATTTCGTACAGCACTACCTTTTGTCAGTGTACCTTTTTCTGTGTGGTGAGGTCACAGCTAAATGGTCTGAATGACCCCCCAATTTAGAAATACCAGAGGAAATACCAGAGGCAGAATGCAATGAGCATTATAATGAGGATGACAGCTCCCTAACTATGTCTTCCTCGGTGCTACAGCAACGCGCAAAGGGAAACAAACACACGGGCAAAGTGGGAACACCAGTGGTTCCTTTGATCATCCACCGTGAGTGTTTCATCCTGTTCTGTTCATTTTAAAACCAAGCTAAACTGCAAGAAACGTGTCATGGGTAATGAAAGTGTGATATTTTAATCACGACAAACTGAAGTATTTCCAGATTTTCATTGGGAAACGCAGCAGTGGATGAAGTCAAAATACTCAAACCATGATGTCATAGCGCCCCAATGTGTACTAATGTACAAAACAAACAAAGGGTTTCATCTGCCAGTGTGAAGACGCTTGTGATACCCAATTTCGAAAAATATGGTACGAAAAAATGAGGGATAAAACAATGAAAATCACAGTCATGGGAAAAATTCACATCTCCAATGTTGGAAAATGTGATGGTTTTGTGGCAGGTAGAGTTAATTGTCCCGCCCATGATCATGGAAAGTTTTAGTTTTAACATGAAATAATCAATAAATACAGCCATCAGATCAGGTTAATAAAGAAAAAAGTACAAAATTTCCTCAGGAAATGGCGCAAAAACATTCAGTAAATTGTCCCTGAGGATGTGTAGAACACATTTGAATATCACCTGAGAAATGTAACATTTCTCTGTGTGTGTTGAAGTCTAACAGCTTTTGTTCAGTTTAAGTGTTATCCCCTGCGTCGTATCGTAGCAACAACAGGCTGAAAAGGGTCTGGGGGAACTATCGCATCTGTTGCCCCCGCCCACCCATCCTTCTCCTACTCTCACCCACGCATCCACCCACGTCATCAAGGCACAAAACCAACACTTATGACTCACAACAGGAACAGCACCACGGAGCGGCTGGGGCTCCATTCAAATTACTCAATTATTGATATATTTAGAACTCTACAGTCTTTGTCCTTGTGGTGGATTTGCGATTGTTTTATGATGCAAAGTAAATTGTGTCCATAAGTGGAGTTGTTAGCGACACTTCAGCTGGGTGCCTTTGTTCGGATTCCTTTCACTGCCCCATGAAGTGAATGTGTTAATTAATTCATATTTGTAATTCTATCGAAAACAAACTCTGCTGTCGTGGTTAAACTACTTTCAAATGTGCCTTCAGCCTCTTTTCTGACAATTCCAGCCTCTAAAATAAGCAATTAGGATAGAGGGAGTAATAAATGGAAAAGGGTGGAAGGACAATGGAGCAGCGTAATGATGAGGGATTACAGATGAGCCTGATGGGACGTGTATGAGGTCATCCCAACGCCCAGATATCTGTGGAGCGTTCATATCCATCAATTTACTGCCGTAATTGGAACAAGTCATCACTCTGGCCTTGTTTCAGGCTGCCAATAGGCATTTAGCAGCATCTTTCCTTGAAAAATGTTTAGACAGCAACTCTGGAAAGAGACCAAGTTGTTTTCGTCCTCGTCATCAATCTTTTAAATACAAAAAAGCATCTTAGTACTTAAAAGTATGTTTGATAAGTCCAGGGACAAATCTTTATCTATTGATTATTTATAGAGAGAAATTTTAGGACTTATCATGAATAAGAGAGAATGGATGAATCTGCCTTTTCGGATTATGTTTTGATTATAGAAATGAATACAATAAAAGCAAGGAAACATGACAACCAAGCATTGATAATTTAATAAAGAAACACCAGTCATCAGTACATTTATGACTTAGGAAGGTTGCGATTGTGACATAAAAGCTCACAATTTCAACATAAAACCCGTAATCATTCGATGAAAAGCTCGACATTATTTTATCATAATTGTGATTCAACTTTTTTTGTCATAATCAGGAGTTCCTAAGTTAAAATTTTTAGATTTAATATTTTTTCTCTCCTAGAGGAAATAAGCTCTCATTCGTCACTAAGGGCTAAAAATGGCTAAAAAACAAAACAATCTCAATTAAATTGGCGCCGTGCGTGTTCCGAGCGAGGACACTGGTAGGAAACGATCCTTTCCGTGAAATTGTCTGTGATGAGGAAATGAACTAAATAAAGAAACAATTTCAGGCGTCTGTGTCACTACATTGGGGTTATTTGTGTTGCACGGCAACATGGTTGATAATTTGGAGCTGGGAAGCCTTTACTGTATAGCTTATTCACACATATTCACCCAAATAGGATGAATCAACCACAGATACCGTAAGCTGTTTCATATTCAGGGGTGACGCATGTTTCTCTTTTGTCATCAGACCCACACGGTATGACACCCTTTGACCTGATAGGTAAAGCTTTTTCATACTGACGACATCATGGACTCAGTCAGTATTTGTTCTGTATCTTTCTGTAATGTTGCCTCTTCATCTCTTTATTATTATTATTATTATTATTATTTTCTTCCTTGGACTATATGGGCCTGTAAAGCTACTGGGCTGTAATTATAAAGCTGACCTTACTTGGCACATGATAGAATGATTCTATTAAGTTGTCTGGTTGTGTGTGTGTGTGTGTGTGTGTGTGTTTTAGATGGGATGCACTCTGGAACAATAGGCCGTTCATTACTGTGGATTTGAGTATTACATCCCTATTGCATACCGCCGCACCTCTGAACTATTCATAAAAAACAAGGAACATCCTCAAGGGTATGATACACGAATCAAAGACAGAAGAAGAACAGAAAGAAAGATTAATAGTTCCCGATAGAGTTGGCATAGCAACCAATAAGCTCAGATAGCTAAGCTTCATTATGGGGATGGGCACAGTTGGAATCAGTTGGAGTCTTTAATGAATCAGAGAGCTTGGATAAACCAACCGGGGGTATAAATAAAACATCTCACATCAGGCCAACTGTGCCTATAGATGACTGGAGGTTCAACGTTTTCAGCACAAGCAATTGGCGATCAAGCGTCCGTTCAAATGCCACAGCTGATCAATATTGTGTCCGCTCATACATTAGTTAAGTGAGTGACGTGGGGTGTCCTATAGAGGGGAGAGCAGTAAGAGCATCAATTAGTGTTACGATGTAGGTATAAAATCATAGTCACATGCAGCCAGGAATTGAAACATCACCTGTGTGTGTGTGTGTGTTTGTGTGTGTGTGTGTGTCAACCATCCACAGGTGAAAACCGGTCAATAACTTCATACAAATACATCATTGTACGGATGGAAATGGGAAACGTTGACAGCTGGGCGCTTCCGTCTCACTGAGGATCAGCTGCTGTCCTCTGTAGTTTTTTTTTTTTTTTTTAGCCCGTGTCGTCTCATTAGCTCTGACTGACACACAGTGAGCTGTAAAAGTGACCAGCTGGACACCAGTTCCACGGTCTTAGTGGGTCAGCGACGCGTCACTCAATCAGATGACGTGAAGAAAGAAAGAAAGAACAAAGAAATACAGCAACTCGCTTCCATCAGGAATATGTGAGATTACAGCGTTAATATGACGGATACAGTAAATGAGACATAATCATGATCAGCATCAGTGACGCTGGTGTATGTTATTAAAACACACACACACACACACACACACACACACACACACAAACACATTCCAGAAACACACAAGCCAAAGTTGAAAAACGTTGAAATGTCTCAGTCACGACTAAATTAACCTTCATGTACAATTCATCACTTAAAAAGCTTCGAAAGTATCTATTCACTACACACACACACACACACACAGACACACACACACACACATCTCTCATTACTTTGTCATATACCCTGCAGAGGCTATTCCTGGGATCCCTCATAATAAGATGGCCTAATTAGTCTCGGTTCTTAGGGAATTCATTTGCCCATTACTGTAACACATGCTGGGATGTGTGTGTGTGTGTGTGTGTGTGTGTGTGTGTGTGTGTGTGTGATATTAGCCTGGATCATTGGTAATTGCTAACATTTTCAGTTTTGCTTTGAGCTGAAGTCATGAGAGAATAAAGTGACACGGTGTCTATTTATAGCTGACAAGCATCAAAGTGCCTTTAAAGTGTTTGTTAACTTTTATTAATGTCTATGCCTCTATTCATTTGGTGTGAACAGCTATTAAAAATAAAGCTGATTTGATTTAAGAGCGAAGAAATTAATTTCATGTGATGGCGAGACATTTTCTTTGCTTGAGGGTTTTTATGATGATGGAGCTTCATGCTCCAACATTAATTATTTACAGTTTTCTCCAGAAATCCTTGTAATACGCTTTTATTAGTTCCATCTAGTTGCAATGATTGTATTGTAATAATATCTGTAGAGGACTACCGCTATCATCACAACAGCCATACATCAGCCTCAGTACTTCTGCCATGAGTGTGATGAGTGTGTTGGTAGGATTCACCACTGATCATGTCTTCCTGGCACCAGGAAATGATATGGACATCATGTGGGTATGCAGGAAACTACAATCCAAGAATAGCTGGCTGACATGTTTAATCTCTCTGAGGAGCCAAGAACCAACCAGAAAGAGGCAGATTTGGAGATTCACACATGCGAATATGACAAGGGGGTGGGGGATTTCATAAGATAGCACTTGTGAAAGGATGAGCAGAAATGTCATCGATCATGGAAAAATAACCTTGAATGCGATTTGTTTCCGAATGGGATCAGTGACAGTCGAAGCAGCAACATGTTTCTGTAATCATTTAGTAATATAACACATTTACATGTGAGGCCATTAAATATGCAGCAAGGTATTCAATCAGCGTAACGACGATTCACGTCCCTGTGAGAGATACCTGCAGGCAGCCGGTGAGGTGTTATTCTCACACGTCTCAGCACATCCCAAAATAAACGCCTCCGTCAACAAGTCTCAATCCAAGCGTGAGCCTGGGAATGTTACGTCTCACAAAAAGTGAAAAGTAATTTTTGAATGTACAGTATTTTACATGGCTTTGATTTACTTCTGTGCGTTTATCTAAAAATATGTGATATTATAGCTGCAGAAATCTCATTGCATCCTGGTCAATATTCAATATTTGAGTTATCTTGTGTGTGTAGTGCCTTCTACTGGTGGAATCTGAGTCTGATTTGGGAAATTTGGGGAATATTTATGTCAAAGAGAATATTTTTTACCTTCAACACTCTGTGTGGAAAAGAAAGAAAGAAAGAAAGAAAGAAAGAAAGAAGCATTTAAATGTCAGTGAAATTGCACAATCGTCTGTTCACATTGTCTCAATGAAACCTTTCATTTGCCATAATTAACCCCTTTGTCCCCACTCCTCTGTCCTCCTCCTCTTCCTCCTCCATCTTCCTCTTCCTCCTGCCCCAGCAAGGGAAATTATACTGTTTATATCTGTCTCTTTTCTTCCATCACCCACACTCACATTCATTGCTTCCTGCCAGTGTGTGTGCATTTGTATGCATGCGTGTTACAGTGATTCACAGCAATCACACACACACACGCACACACGCACACCTACAGCGCACACACGGACACCCTCCTGCTCTGGTCGTCTGGCTCACTGACTGGCTGTGTCGGTTGCCCTGTGCTGGCTTTGGTGGGCTGTCTGCTGACGGCGTCTCCGTCTCTTTGCGTCCTCACACCAATCGAAGGTTTAATCTGAGGAATAACTGTGACTCATTACACACAGCAGACCCATGTAAGCCATACTTCACTTTCATTTTACTGGTCACGGGCAGTGTGGAACAACAGCTGTGTGTAGGTGTGTGAGGGGATCTGTCTGAGTTTGGGAAGCTGACCTCTATGACATCACAGGGGTCACCGTGTTGGTTCTGAAGAGTCACTCCTACAAACTGGCTGCGTTGAATTCAACTAATTAAATTAAATCTGAATCAAAACTGCATCCCCAGCCCTGAACGTATTTCATTCAGCTGATGCCTTTTGCTCCTCGCTGTAATTTGTGCCTTTCACACGTGGCTGAGTTGAACGCAGCAGGGATTTTGGAGGGAATCCTCCCGCTGTGGTGCTGTGGTGCTGTTTGCATTCCTGTCAGACCAAGACGTCTGCAGTCTGGCTCCTGCCTCCTCTGTCCCGCAATCCAACTTCAAGGACATCACATCACAGAGGGCAGATTGGGTGGAGGCAGAGTGCTCCGACACTACGGTGAGCATCACTACCATCCCATCTGAGGGCTGTGACTCATCCTTACACACGCACAATGCTTTAAGTGTAAAAATGCTCAGCTGTCTGAATCCTAAAATGTGCTTTATGAATGTGCTTAAGTCTGCAGCAGGCAAATAAACAAGATGCAGAGGCCAACTCCCTCTCTCTCTCTCTCTCCCTCTCTCTCAGAAAAGTGTATTGAAACTGATTTGTGAAGTGTGCTAAATCTCACAAGGATTGATCCAATTGTATGAAAGTTGCTAATGAAAGCCTTCATTTAAAAGAGTCACATGGCAACTGGCACAGATAGATAGATAGATAGATAGATAGATAGATAGATAGATAGATAGATAGATAGATAGATAGATAGATAGATAGATAGATAGACAAACAGACAGACAGACAGACAGACAGACAGACAGACAGATAGACAGACAGATAGATAGATAGATAGATAGATAGATAGATAGATAGATAGACAGACAGACAGACAGACAGACAGACAGATAGACAGACAGACAGACAGACAGATAGATAGATAGATAGATAGATAGACAGACAGACAGACAGACAGATAGACAGATAGATAGATAGATTTCTCTTCTCGTTTTA